>QZGG01000201.1:0-232318 GCA_006409495.1 Sedum album | reverse complement strand
ATACTACCGTTTTGTGATTTCTCTCCAAAACTATGTTCCTCATATTCTTAGTGATCGGTAAACTTGGTTCGCAATGTTCCAAACCAAATGCAATTCTTAAATCATCATAGATGAGAACAAAGTCCTTGTTCCCAAACGAAATTTCCATTCTTTCACAACTTCTATCTTGTGTCCTCTTAACTCGACCACTCTCCATTTGGTCTTAAGTGAATATATAAATTCGCGCACTACCTTTTCGTACACGCCCGGATCATCACCAAACACAAATCCTAATCCATGGTTCTTAAACCTCGGCTCAATCTTATCAAAAATCAACACCACTTTGTCTAGAAATTCAATGTCCGGAAATAAAGGAGTAAGAACTTTGAAATTCCTAAGCTTCTTTTCCCTTACTTTCATCTCTGAGTCTAGTCTAATATGTGCATTGAACGGATAGGGAGTAGATTCAATAAAAGAGGGGTTGTTACCATCAATAGGTCGAGTTGCACTCGAGTCGGCCGGGTGAGGGTTCTCTTCCGGTCGAGTGACTTCAATACTTTATTTAGACAACTTCCTTCGCTTGAAAACTACTGTGATCCGCTCTTGGTTTTCCATTGGTGTTCTAATTTGTGAAGGATTTGGGAAAGGTGAGATTTTGGTTGAGTGAAAACGGCTAAGTGTTTGAATCGGTCGAGTTAGGGTTTGTTTTGTGTAGTTGGGCCAGGGTTTGTTTTGTGTAGTTGGGCCAGGGTTTGTTTAATGTTTAAGATGATATGGCCCAATAGGTTTGATTCGGTCGAGTGAACCAGATGACTCGACCGGATGGAAGAGTTTAATTTCAGTTTAAGAGTAGGTTCACTCGGTCGAGTGACTTTCTTACTTGGTCGAGTGGGCTCGACCAAAATTCAGAATTTAATAGAGTTTTTATTTTTGTGTTCAAGGTGTTTTAATTCTGAATTGTATTTTTTTGATAACCCTAAAATTTGGTAAGTGATAAATTTCTTCTTTATTGAATATCTAACTTTGTTTTCCAAACAAAGACATAACTATTTGTAAAAGAAATAAGAAATAAAGGTTTAATCACTCATCCGACTCGTTCTTAATTGGTTCTCCATTCGACTTGCGAAACTCCTTGATAGTCACCCTACGAACCTCATACCACTCAATACCCGAATTATTTTTTTTAGGCTTTTTGGACTGTGTTTTGCTCGAGGTAGCTTTTTCCTTACCCTTTCCTTTGCTTGTATCATTGAAGTTCCCAATCGAGCGCGCGTTCTCGGAGGGGTCTTCTTCCTCAGTTAAATCCTTATAGGCAAATTCCAACTTAGCGGGTTTTTTGGCTAGGAATGCTAGTTTCCTTAACAAGTTAAAGTCCAATTCACGGAATTCATTGTATCTCTCGGGTAGAATAAATTGGCAACCGATGGCTATGCTAGTGATCAACGAAGTATAACCCACGTACTGTGAAGAGTAGTATGCCTGCTGCACACCCTTGAACATGGTTGTGAACACATCAAACCAATTGATTGGTTCATCTTGGTCGAGTGCCCACATAATGTTCAAGTCCTCTCGGGTAACTACATCAACAGTTTCGGGTTGGCAATTAATATTCGTAGCAATCAAACGATGCACGTACTTTCAAACGGGATTCTTAATAGAAGATGGTGAAGGATAGTCTCCAATGAAGTCTTGGCGGCTAATATCTTTCCAAATCTGAATTCTTTGTTGATCCGTAGCCAAGTGACAAAGTCCTCCTTCAGGAAATCCAAGATGTCTATATGCTTCTTGTCGAGTCCAATAAAAATCCAAATCTTGAATTCTGAATTTCCATCCATCATAATCTGATGCAAAACCATCTCCTTCAACAGGTTCAAATGAGGCAATGAACTCATAGACAAGTTCCTTGTAGCATTGCTTGTTGAAAACAACATCAACATCGAGTGAAGCTCGGCTGAACATGTCATAAACTTTGGCACTAATGCCAAGGCTTTGCATTGTCTTGTTATGAAGGGCTATCGAGCACACCAAAGGCTTGAGTCGGTTTACATCTTCAGCTAATCGTTCATAGGTTCGTGCATGGTCTAGGTTGTCAAAATTTGGTGGGTAGGATGGGTCATAAGTGTGAACAAACTCAACTTGAGTTCTTCGTTGGGAGGGTGCATTGGTCTTTTTGGATAGTAGGTTGGATTGAGACATGTTGCTCGAGTATGTTGAGTATCCCATGATACTCGATCGGTTTTTATATAAGTCTGAATTGGGAAGCTCAAAGGTTACTCGAGTAGTAACTTACCTAATAAAGTGTGATAAATCCATGAGTATATTAAAGGATCCTAATAATTGAATATTAAATCAAAGATTTAATCAAAGATTTAATATATGGAAGTTTTGGGAATTTATTAGTGTTACTCGAGATATTTGTTTAGGAAAGAATTTGGGCTGAGTGTTCGAGTGGGCTTTGTTGGAAAAATCAGATTTTTCTAATTTGGGTCCAGTTGTTTAAGTGTTTGAGTTACTCGACCGAATAATCCATAGATTCGGTCGAGTGAAGCAGTGTCCTTTTTGCTTCACTTTGTGCTCTTAAAACTTCGCGATAATAAGGGTAATTGGCAATAGAAAACAAGTACGCGCAAGTTCAAGTCACAAACGACAATGTACCGCAAACGGTACGGCATAAAGTTCTCAAGAACAAACACAAGTAAACAACAAGAAGAGGCTTTCCTAGCACTCTTCCCACTCGAAGCTAGTTCCTTCGTTCATTTTCTTCTTTACTTGGGGTTGATCATCTTCTTGAAGCGCTCGGTGAAGACATAAAACCAATCAATGGAGTCTCCTCGCTCCATGAAGTACATTAAATCCATCCGTTAGGCACCTTGGTCGACACGAGTGTTGATGTTTGTAGAAATAATTCGATGGATGTATTTCCATACTCCATCCGTTAGGCACTTGGGTGAGCAATTAGGGTCATACTCGCGCATACCGGTTAGCTTCTTCCATACTTCCAATCTCATCTCATCCGTGCAAAATGGAATAACACCTCCGGGTGAGAACCATTCTCCGTCCATATACTCTTTCTCCTCCTTGAAAACTTTGTGTTTAATCTCAAACTCCCACGACACACCATTCATTCTCATTATAAAACGGTTCAAAGCTTGAGAAGAACTCGACCACAAGGTTGTGATGTGTCGGCTTCCCCATCAAATATCCCACTCGATCAAGCCGGCATTGATAAATATATTGTCCACAATCTCATAAATTCCAAGCTCGATCATAGTAGGTTTGTGAGGTGCAACGGAGCTTACCACTTCCTTCTTGCTCGAGCCGCAAAAGTCTTGAGTAATCCGTGGCTCTTGAAACGGCTTCCTAAAGCTAAGTTGTGAGCATGGGTTGAAAACCGTCCATCTCCTTGCGAGGGTCTTTGTTCTTCCCATGCTCGATCCTTGTCCACTCGACATTGTTGAGTTGAATTTAGGTTGGAGGTCGGTCGAGTGAATCGGTGGCTTAGGGATTTAGATTTTGAGAGTGAAGGTGAAGCGGTCGAGTAGGGTTAGAGGGAAGGTGGTCGAGTGATGTTTTAGGGTTTTCTAAGTTGGACCAATTTCCAATGGACCAAATTTAATTTCTTTGTATTTTGTAATTTTTTGTATTTTTGTATTTTGTTTTTGGGTGGTGTCATTCGGTCGAGTAAGATTTTTACTCGATCGAATGGGGGGGTTAAATTATTTAAATGAATTTATTTAAGTTTTTATGGTCGACTCAATTCGGTCGAGTAAGAATCTTACTCGATCGAATGAAATAGAATTCATTTAAATTGTTTAATCTATATTAATTTGGGTGACGTGACTCGGTCGAGTTGGTGGTTTACTCGATCGAGTGAAAGAATTTATCCCCGGAATTTTCCCAAATAATATTCTACCCCACACTTGCATTTTTCCTAATCTAGAAAGCAATAAAGTGCGGAAAAATAAATGCGGAAAAATAAATACTTACTGGCCTAGATTAACGTCCTGGCAAGGACGTAGCCGTGTCTTCATATAAAGAAACACACTCGAGAAGTCCTTTGCTAGGATCCCTTCTCGAGAGGATATGCTCCACTTCTTAGTTACCCGACCTCATAGAGATCGAGTTGCTCTACTAGATAGCATTGGTCTCCAGCATGATAAATCTTCAGTCTATGTCCGTTGACCTTAAATGTGTTTCCTTCCTTGTTAATAATTCCACGTGTCCGTCGTCAAAAACTTTAGATATCTTGAATGGTCCGGACCACTTGGAACGTAATTTTCCCGGAAAATAATCTCAACCTAGTTGTTGTAGAGTAGCACTTCGTCTCCTACTGTGAATCTCTTCTCAATGATTTTCTTATCGTGCCACTTTTTTGTTTTCTCTTTGTAGACTTTCGCGCTTTCATAGGCTTTAGGCGTATCTCCTCGAGTTCATGTAATTGAAGAATACGGTGTTCCCTGCAAGCATCGAAATTCATCTTCTTGATAGCCCACATGGCTTTGTACTCGATCTCTACCGGCAAGTGACAAGCTTTTCCGAAATAAGTTTGTATGGAGACATACCAATAGGGGTCTTGTAGGCTGTCCTATAAGCCCATAGTGCGTCATCTAGCTTCGACGCCCATTCCTTCCTTGCCCTGAAATAGGTCTTTTCTAAAATAGCTTTGATCTCTCTATTCGAAACTTCTACTTGACCACTGGTTTGGGGATGGTAAGGTGTCGAAATCTTGTGATATACTCCATGTTTTCGAAGCATCTTCTCGAGTTGTTTCTCCTTAAAGTGCGTTCCATTGTCACTAATGATAGTTCGAGGTACACCATATCTAGGGAAAATGATCTTCTTAAATAATTTCTTTACGGACTTGGCATCGCATGTGGGTGTGGCTATGGCTTCTATCCACTTAGACACATAGTCAACCGCTACTAGAATGTACTTGTTTCCGTAAGATGAAGGAAAAGGTCCCATGAAGTCAATTCCCCATACATCAAAAATTTCTACTTCGAGTATACCCTTCTGAGGCATCTGATCTCTCCTCGAGATGTTTCCCGATCTTTGGCAAGCGTCGCACGATTGAACATACTTATGAGCATCTTGAAAAATAGTTGGCCAATAGAATCCCGACTGCAATACTCGAGCGGCTGTTTTGGATGTGGATCCGTGTCCTCCCGAGAATGAAGAATGACATTCGCGTAAGATTCTATGTTGATCTTTTTCTGCTACACACGTACGATATATGCCATCGACTCCTAACTTATAAAGATAAGGTTCGTCCCAATAGTATCGAGTAGCGTCTCGGAGAAATTTCTTCTTTTGTGCATACGTGATCTCTGGTGGTAGTGTTCCACAAACAAGATAGTTCACAAAATCTGCGTACCAAGGGTCTTTGTTTGAGCTGAGTCTATGGAGAGCAAGTATTCTCCTAGGAATGAATCCTTGATAGGGTCTCCACTTCCTTTATCCTCTAAGGTAGTCTCGAGTCTAGATAAATGGTCGGCTACTACGTTCTCGACTCCTTTCTTGTCTCTGATCTCTATGTCGAACTCTTGCAATAAAAGGATCCATCTAATAAGTCTTGGTTTTGCGTCCTTTTTGTTCATCAAGTATTTGAGTGCTGCGTGATCCGAGTAAACAATGGTCTTTGATCCAACGAGGTATTGTCTGAATTTTTCGAATGCGTAAACTACCGCTAACATCTCCTTCTCGGTTGTGGTGTAGTTTTCTTGGTTGCATCGAGTGCCTTGCTCGTGTATTGAATGACATGAAGACGTTTATCAACTCTCTGTCCGAGGCATGCTCCAATCGCTCCGTCGCTTGCATCGCACATTAGTTCGAACGGTAAATCCCAATTTGGTGCTCGAACGATCGGGGCGGTTGTGAGTAACTTCTTTAACGTCTCGAACGCTTCATGACATTTATCATCGAACACGAACTTAACATCGTTAGCGAGAAGGTTTGTGAGTGGTTTTGCTATCTTCGAGAAGTCTTTGATAAATCTTCTGTAGAATCCGGCGTGTCCGAGAAAGCTTCTAATACCTCGTACATCCTTAGGCGGTGGGAGCTTCTCGATCACCTCGATCTTGGCTTTGTCGACTTCTATTCCTCGTTTTGAAACTAGATGTCCGAGCACTATTCCTTCTTGAACCATAAAATGACATTTCTCCCAGTTTAGAACTAGGTCCATCTCGATGCATCGGGCTAGAACTTTGGATAGATTCGATAAACAATCGTCAAACGAGTCCCCGTAAACTGAAAAATCATCCATAAAAACTTCCATAGTCTTCTCGAGGTACTCGGAGAAAATGGACATCATACACCGTTGAAAAGTTCCCGGAGCGTTGCATAACCCGAAAGGCATTCTTCTATACGCGAACGTTCCATATGGACATGTGAACGTGGTCTTCTCTTGATCCTCGGGGTGGATAGGTATTTGGAAAAATCCACTATACCCGTCGAGGAAACAAAAGTACTCGTGCCCGGAAAGTCTTTCCAACATTTGATCCACGAATGGAATAGGGAAATGGTCTTTTTTAGTTGCTTTATTAAGTTTTCTATAATCGACACACATCCTATATCCGGTTACGGTTCTAGTGGGGATTAATTCATCATTTTCATTTTTAACTACGGTTAATCCTCCTTTCTTTGGAACGACGTGGATTGGGCTAACCCAATCTGAATGGGGATCGAGTATATGATTCCTGCATCTCTAAGTTTTGTTATTTCTTTCAGAACAACTTCACCTAATTTGGGATTTAGTCTCCTAAGAAACTCCCTAGATGGTTTTGCGTCATCGCATAAACGAATCCTATGCATGCATACGTCGGGACTAATTCCTTTTAAATCATCTATAGAGTGTCCTATAGCATCTTTATGTGTACGTAAAACATGCATGAGTTTCATAGTTTCATCTTGATTTAGCAAAGCACTTATGATTACCGGCGAAAATTTTTTCTGAAACTAAAAATTCGTACCTTAGATTTGGTGGAAGAGGTTTCAATTCCTGACCAAATTCATTACCTTTGCTCGAGTTGCTTATGATTGAATGATTACATGTAAGTTCCTGCTCGGTCAAATTCTGCTCGATCAAATTCTGCTCGCTCAAATTCTGCTCGAAAAAATGACTCGGTCGAGTACTCGGTTTCATCCATGAGATTCGACATATTTTCATCTTTCTTTCCTTCACTTTCAAGAATGTTAGCGCGGAAATATCAACTATATCACTATTTGAAATTAGCATCAAACAAATCACAATCCAAAGAACAAGTAGGTGCTTTCATCATTTTAGAAAGATAAAATTTTACCTTGTCCTCACCTAGGTCCAACTCGATTAAAACCATCGCCACAATTTATCAATGCCTTGACTGTGTTTAAAAATGGTCTTCCCATAATAACAGGAATTTCGGCATAAGGGTTATCATCCATTTCTAACACATAAAAATCCACAGGAACATAGAATTCTCCAATTTTAACAGGCATATCTTCTAACACACCAATTGGTACTCGTTTAGACCTATCAGCTAGTCTAAGAATTAAAGTGGTGCTAGAAAGTTCTCCTATTCCTAATTTTTCATATAAGATAAATGGCATTATGGAAACTCCTGCTCCTAGATCACATAAGGCATCATCAATATATTATATCTCCTACGACGATCGGTATAGTGAATGAACCATAATCTTTTTGTTTCTTAGGCATCTTACGTTGTATTACGGCACTAGAATTAGGTCCTAAGGCAACATGGTCTACATCACATAATTCACGACGATGAGTTATAATATCTTTTAAGAATTTAGCATAGGTGGGCATTTGAGAAATTACCTCTGAAAATGGTAGAGTGATGCTAAGCTTTCCGAGAATTTCAGCAAACTTCTTGAATGCGGCTGTTTCTTTTACCTTCTTTTGTCTGTTTGGGAATGGAAGTGGTGGAACGTAAGGTGGTGGTGCTACGTAAGGTGGCTCACTTTCCTTGTCCGTGGCTTCCTCTTCCTGCTCGGGCTGCTGAGTGTTACTCGGTTCATCTTGCTCGGCTGAATTTGTTGGTGCTTTCTTTGGTCTTGGTCCTTCAAGCTCCTTACCACTCTTCAAAGTGATAGCGCTTAAGTCGGCTGAGTTTATTTCGGGTTGAGAAGGAAGTTTTCCGGGATTCCTTGAATGCGTTGAAGCGAGTTGCGCAAACTGTGTCTCAAGCATCTTCTGTTCGGCTTTCCTTGTCGGAGTTCCTCGAAGATATTCTGAATGTCTTTGCTCTGTTGTGCTTGAGTAGCTATCATTGAGTCATTAGTTGCGCTAAGGTGGGTTCCTCGGATTTCTTGTCTTCCTTCCTTTGGTTGAAATTTGATTTGTGCTCGGGCCGTAGTTCTGACTCGAGGCTTGGTTGCTCGGGTAGTCTCCTCTAGCTTGGTCTCTTGGTAGTATTGAGACTTACCTGGGTTTTGGTTATTGTACCCTTGAGTAGGGTATGGTGGTTTCGAATCTGAGTAGAATCTAGTCTGCCTTTGTTGAGGGGGTACGTAGGATCCTTGTCCTCGAGCTATGTAGCTAACGTCTTCTCCTCCTTTAGGTCCGTAACTTCTTCAGTGTGCTCGCTAACCTCGTAGACGTTGATTGTGTTTTCTTCTTATCTAAGTTAAGGTTAGAAAGGGTTTGCACTAAAGAGTTAACGGTTTTTGAAAGGTTATTAAAGTCGGCTTTCGTGACTGAATTCGTACTCGGCTCAAGTTCCTCCTTCTTTAGATGGTTTCGTCTCCACCCCATTGGTGGCTGTTCCATGCGAGTTTCTCTATAACCTTGAATCCTTCGCTCGCGGGTAGTCCCATGATGCTTCCTCCGCTTCCTTGATCCATGCGTAATCGACTTTCTCCATTCCATCGTAGAACATCGACAACAATTCCCATTTGTTATATCCATGATGAGGACATTCGCGTTGAAGTCCTTTGAATCGTTCGTACGCTTCATAAAAAGATTCATTGTTGCCTTGCACAAATTTGTTAATTCTATCCCTAATACGTTTTACCTTTGCAGGGGGAAATATTGGTTTACGAAAGCTTGGGCTAAGGCGTCCCATGTCTTGAATGTGTTCGGCTCGTGTCCTTGAAGCCAATCTTTCGCTCCATCGGTTAAAGAAAATGGAAATAGCTTCATGTAAACTATTTCTCGAGGTACTCCTGCAAATTTATACGTACGGCAATTCAGTAAAATTATTAAGATGAACGTGAGGGTTACCGTATCCGTCGAATGATTCACTCTTGATCATTTGGATGAGTCCTCCTCGAAGTTCAAAGTCATATCCTTCTTCATTGGAATGCGAATGGAGAATCATAACTTCCAATGGTTGGAGTTATGTAATACTCGGCTGGTTGCTCGACCTCAGCCCCTGCTCGAGCTGCTCCTTGCGGTCGAGTTTGATTTTCCATATCTGGTCGAGTGAGTTGATTTGTTCTCGGTTTCTTCGGTATTGTCCAAGGGAAATTCCACGAAGTTGAGGAAAGGTCTAGAAGATCTCGAAGAGCTAGAACTTGAATTTGTGACGTCCACTTGCACCTTTTTCTTCGCTTTAGAGTTTGATTGCATTCACCTACAAAAAGATGAATTTTAGTAATAGCTAGAAAAATAAGCAAATGAAAGTTTTTATTATTACTATTTTTTATATATATTTTTATTTACGATTTCGAACTCGAAATCTAGAACTAAAAAATTAAACTTGAAAGATTTTAAAAACTAAAAACTAAACACCGTTCCCCGGCAACGGCGCCATTTTGACGTGCAATTAGTGATAAATATTCCAACACGCAACTCAAAAGAATTTATAGAACTAGGGGTGACCTAGTGTCGAACCCAAGGGAACAGTGGAGTCAAGTTATATTTCAAACTCGATTACTAGCTTTTAATTATTAACTCGATTACTAGCTTTCAATTTAGTTCTTAAGTGTTTTATTTATTTCAAAGGCAATATTATTATTCAAAAGGCAATATTAAAGAAAAGGTTTGTTATCAAATATTAAAAACTATGACAAGGATGAGAATCCTCCACTAATACTTATGGTTTCACTCGAACAAGATACTCAGAATGTTTATTATAGTTATGAATTTCCTTCTTGATGACAATTTAATCTAGAATGTATAGTTATATGATAATATAAATCCTCACTCCGAATGTTGGATTTATATTATAGAATTTAGACTGAGTAGCATTAGCATACGAATCCTCACTCCGAATGTTGGATTCGCACGTAAACATCTACTCGACTAGCTTCATTCCTCTGGTGTTTTCACTAATCTGTCCAAATACGCTTATTAATACATTCATGCACCAAATATACTCGCTGCTCCGCTTTGCTAATATACTCGATCTAATGGTTGTATTGATTCCTAAAATATCTAAGTTCACCTCCGGTCCTTCCCTAGAAAATACTACTCGACCTACTTTCTAGATGTTTTGTCAGGACACCTAGAGTAGTGCTCGGGTATGATTCAACACACATAATAGTCATCCAAGAATTGATTCATGTAAATTAAATAATCATGTTCTAGTTATTCATAAGCATTAGGGATTCATCAAATCCGCATCATAAGGAAACTACTCACTCATCTCGAGTGAGAATGCAAACATGTTCAAACGATTGTAAGTAAAACGATTGTAAGTAAAACGATTTCCATAAAGCTTTGTATTTATAGTCCTTGCCTTCTAGGGTTTCCACAAATATTTAGGCAAGAATATCTGAGGGAAATCATCTTTATCTCTAAAAATCAGCTTAGGAAACCTTAAATCTCCAAAAACCGATTTTAGAAATCTCTTAGCGCGTGATGACGTCATTGTTCCGAATATCTCGCTGTCTGATGACGTCACCGTTTTGCTGTCTTCTGCGCGACCTTCACTCGCGCGCCATAGTGCTCGCGCGCTAGTGGTCTTTTGTCCTTTGTTGTCAAGTTGTTGTCTTTTATTCTGGAATTCAGCCTTCTTGTTGTGTTTTTGATCTAACTCTTCTTTTGAACCTGAGATACGAAACTACACCAAAAGCGTAATCTTATACTGAAATGTGTTAGAATATGAGCACTGTAAAAGACTTAAAGTAGCGTACAACTACGCTCTATCAACTGCTATTCTCCTCGTTATCTCGAGTACAAAATTAGGTTGAACAATCTTCTATAATTCAAACGGTCTCCGAGCTCTCTCGGCTATCTTCTTCTTCTTCACTTGGTTTACTCGACTTCAATCAATCACTTTACTAGGGTTTTCGGCCCCCTAGGCAGCAACCTTCTTCAAACCTCTTGTGATGCTTATATAGTGAAGAGCAATCAAAGGGATCGAGTGAATGAAAGGTCTTGCCTTAACTCCTAATCATAAATGGCCGAGTAAATGGAGAGTGTAGCTTATCTACTTGTATTAAATCTTCGAGTAAGTGGAAGGTCTAGCTTATCCTCTTGAATTAATTCTTGTATTAAATGGTCGAGTGAATGAAGAGAATCCATATGAAGAGTCTTGATCACGTGATGACTTGCTCGAGCAGTGCATTTACTCGGTCGAGTAACATGAGTCTTTGGTTGTTCTAGCTCGGGTCAAGTACTTTAGTGCACTCGGTCTAAGAATTGTAGAAATGCTTCCAATTACGTCTGATTTAGGCCGAATTCACGTGTTTTTCCTCATATTTCCATTTATGCTCCTTCGTAAGGCTGGAATCGTGTTTTTGACCTGAAACATCAATCAAAGTATCAAAAGTAATATATTTTACGTTATAATCATAGGAAATAAGCATGAAAGTAGGGACTTAAAATAGACATTTCTAACACTGATCAGAAGCATATGTGAGAGTACTGAAGTATCTATAATTCACTCGGGATTATGGTGTACACTATACCCGAGATCTCGGAGTCATTGAAGGTTTCAGTGATGCTAGCTGGATTTCTAGTAGAGGATTCGAAAGCCACGAGTGCCTATGTATTTATCTTAGCAGGTGCTACTATATCTTGGAAATCCTCTTAGCAAACTTTGATCACAAAATCAACTATGGAAGCTGAGTTTGTTTGATCTATGTTGTTAGGATCATATCAATAAAATTGATGACATCTATTAGCTTTTCTAAAAATGGGATGTGGTTTCACTACCATCTACTACATCTCATTTATAATTTAAAATTAAAACTTGAGACAAATACTCCAATCTCGATAATTTTACTCTCAAATTATGCAATCGAATTAGTCTTATCAAAGCAATGTTTAGAGCACACCTTATTTTGACCTCGAACGATTAACAATACCTCGATTGTTCATTTCACCTGCTTCCTCTAGGATTCTCCAATGCCCCTTCTTGTAGCTACCCTTAGCCACATCGTCTCGATCGCTTAGTTTTGATATTAAATTGTTGAATTATTAAACGTATTAACAAACATATATTATTTTAGAATGAGAAATTTTAATTTCAGGGTAGTCTTCACATGATCTTGTTTTTTTGAATTTTAATATTGCTCAAATCATAATTTCTCAACCAAGTTTCAATGGCTAAAAGTTTGAACTAGGATCAATCACTGTTGCTAAAAAAAATACTTGAAAATTCAGCCCAATACTTGTGAAATTTTAGTGTCATGCCATTTGCCATTTAAAGCCAGATTAAATGCAACAAGAGGCTCATATGCTTTAAAAGTGGCAATAATATCAACCAAACTACTAATAACTTTAAGAGAAAAGCTAAAGACACCGAATTTCGGTGTACTAACACCACAAAAGTAAAAAAATGCCCAAATAATCTTCACTTGACGCTTAAAGCCTAGATGCATTAGGGTAAATTTAGCTCAATTTACTATTCACACTTTATCGCATTTTACAAATTTACCCTTGCTATCCTATTGCCTCCCCCTTTGACCTTATGGACAAACATGTCAATATGACATAAGTTAGTCGGTGCTAACGGAAATGCTCTAACTGTATTAGATGTAGGTGAATACACACCATTATATATTTTAGTTGTGGAACTAAATATGGTTATAAAGTTTAAATGAGGTTGTAACGAGTCAATTATGCTTAAAAGAAATATTTAAAGAGATATTTTTCTAGATGAGTAAGGATCAGGTGAAAAGCACCTTTTGGTTATAAAATACAAACATATCTCAACCATTAAATATTCAAATCGGACGGCTATTAATTTGGGGGTGCAAATATAATTAATTGAAACATTAAATACGAGATTTTGATTTCAATAACTCAAAAAGGGTAGATTAGTCCACACAAAAAACCCCAAAAATCAAGCAGTTTTGATTTTTTCCAAAAATCACGTTCTCCCCGTTTCTCGTTTCCGATTTTGATTTATCTTCCCTTTTCCCCAACAACTAACGAAAACCCTAGAAATTCAATCTCCATACCCGAATCGAATCGATCACAAAATCTAAAGTCCAATACCGAGCAACAGAAGCAGACAGCAGGCAGCACCCGCAACAGCAACCAATACACACCAATCGACGAGATCCGACGAAAGCCAGGCAGCCAGAAGATTTCGAGTAAATAGACGAGTTGGTCTCGATGTTGGTGTAGAGATGGTCTTCAAATAAGGTCGTGTATGTAATTCAGAGAGAGCGAAGTGGGTCCCGCTATGTCTTCAGGGAGATTAATTATTACTGGCCGTCGATGTTTGACACATGTACTAGATGGACGGCTAGGATTAATCGAACTAATAATTTTGATTGAGTTCGAGTTAATTTGGTTTGAGATTGTGCAACTGTGCTCGTGTTAAGATAAGTAGATTAGTAGATGATGTTATTAAGTAGATTAGGGTCACTGGGTCGATGTTTGAAGAAGAAGACTTTGAGATTCTGTAAAGAGGGTATGAGCATTGGGGGTTAAAATGGAGGATGGAGAAAGGAGGGAAGGTCACTGACTCATGATTCATGAATCCTTTGTTGTTATATGTGAATCGTCCTTATTGTTATATATGATTGATCTTTTGGTGTTATATATGATTGATCTTTTGGTGTTATATATGATTGATCTTTTGATGTTATACCTTTTGGGAACATGATTCATCAATTGATGTATTATGATTCATGGATTGTTCATATGATTCATGATTTGCTATACTATGATTCATGAATTGTTGATATGATTCGTGAATTGCTATACTATGATTCATGATTTGCTATAATATGATTCATAATTTGCTATATTATGATTCATAATTTGCTATAATATGATTCGTGATTTGTTATAATATGATTCATGATTTGCCACACTATGATTCATTATTTACTATGCTATGATTCATTATTTACTATGCTATGATTCATGATTTGTCATACTATGATTCATGATTTGCTATACGATGATTCACGATTTGCTATAATGTGATTCATGGATCATACACTATTACAAACTTGAATTGCGCAAGTTTTGGCCTTAACCCTCACAACTGACGACCATACTATATAACACAGATTAATTTTTGAATCATATCCTCGAGTCATGATTTGCTCGGTTATAATTCATATTTTGCTATCATATGATTCGTGAATCATATCCTATCAAATCGTGAATCATAAACTCCGGTTTGCCATTTTGGGATGTTTCATCTGATAAATGTTTATGTGAATCCAAGTACTACAGCAGGATTAATGATTCATCATTCATCATTTTCCGTATTGTGATTCATGTCGTTCGTTATTAAGATTCACGAATTGACACCTTATGATTCATGAATTGTTGATATGATTCGTGAATTGCTACACTATGATTCATGATTTGTTGTACTGTGTTCATGTGACATAAACTCATGTGACAGCTTGAACAAGTGAAGTGCAGCCTCTTTAAAGAAACACAAACCCTTTTTACCACACTATTATTGGCAGCACTTATTAACACTACAGAACTTACAGTCCAACAGAGTAAGCAATATTCCACAAAACAATAAAGTCGGAATAAAAGCTAGATCAGTTATAGGCCAACCCACCACAGCAACCCAATAAACAATCCACATGCTTTGTCCCCCATTTACGTAATAAACACATGACAAAATAAAAGAGACGTAGTCGGACACTATGAAAATCCCAACACTGCTCGGCACAAGAAGAACCCAATAAGAAAAAGGGCTTACTCTCAAAAAATGGAAGAATAAAAAATTGAAAGTCGGTTACTTCAATCCCTTAAAATAAGGGATTGATATTAATGAGAATATTTGAAATATATGTTATGCGTCTATTTCCACTATTGCCCTTTTGAAATTTTTTGTATTAATTAATATTCTTTAATTATAACCATTGATTGAAATCTAATGGGTGGTTTAGATTTGTTTGCATTTTATAACCAATCTAGTACTTTTCATTTGATCCATTCTCTTTCTAGATTCATTTGCCTTACAACCAAACATATGCAAAGCAATCTTGAATTTGATTGCAACATTCAATAAGTCAAATGTGGAATTCCTTCAATGTGACACATCGTTATCAGTGTTTTGCTTGTTTAAACTCACTCAACACAACAAGATACCCATATCTCATGTCGTTTAATAGATGAATTCGTTAATCGTACAATAGTAGTAATCTTTTCAATGGTAAGCGACAAAAGAGCAAGTCCATCTTGAACGATCAAATTTAATATATGACATGTACACATAACATGCAATAGATTTCTACCAACAGAGAGAAGCATGCGATGGTTTGAAACTTGTGCGACAAGAACATCATTATTATATGCATTATCTAATGTAATTGAAAAGATCTTATCGAGCAAATGCCAAATAATTAGCTCCTCAACCATTTTAAAAGATAAATTTCTTTTTCTATTAACCAATTATCATTTTTCCAATGAGTCGTTACGCAAATATATCCCTTTTTTTATCTAGGACCATGTAAAACATTAATGTATCGTAAAATTGAAAAAGAATTCAAAATCGTTGATTTGATTAATCTAGCGATTAGAATTGAAACTAATTTTAGATTCCACTAAATTTGACGGTTGGGTTTATAAAAAACCCGTTAGATTTGGAGGTTTCATCCAGATTATTATAAATCAACAATTGAAATCTTGTCTTACGGTGTTATAACTATTCAATTGTCCACCTTAATCTTTTCCATTTAGTTAGTATAGGAAAGGTTACGGGTTCATGAAAATATAATATTAACTCATACTAATGGCCGATTTACATGTAATTAGGCGACCCGTCTGAATTGATTGGTTCGTTCAATCTTATAAAAGAGCCAATCGGATAATTGAAAACGACCCGACCTATCGGGCCGATTACTATGCACGTAGGAGGATTTAAATCAACGCTGAACCTAATGGTTGACTGATAGATCGTTGCTCCTTATACGACCGATCTCATATCACCACGTTCAATAATTAGGAAACATGTGAAAGCCAAAAAAATTTAGAAACATGTCATCACGTCACCAAGTCGCCTATTCTCAATCGGTTCAACTTATAAATACAAAACGTGAAACTCACTCATGGACGCCAACAAAGAACAAATCAAAGTCTAGATGTGCAGAAAAAAATGCAAGTTGACCCATTTATTACCTTGAGTTGACCGCACCGTCGATTTTGATAAAATCCGATTTCGGGACTCGCTCAAACTCCAACTAATTATTCCCATTAATTAATTACTTTTATATTAAAAAAAACGGCCCAGCCCATGCCAGCGACTTTTACCTCCAAAGATACAAAACTGTGACACATGCATGTCACGTGACATCTCTGACTGACCGCCACGATCCCATCCGATGATCATATCTTCGATTTTCACTCGTCTGTTACTTTTGACAAGTCACAACCGCGTGACTTTAATTAATTCGATAATCGCTTAAGGCCTCGTTTGGCACTCGATTAGTCGTAATCGGAAGATGTCGTCGATGATGAGATCGTTTCTGGGACGAACTGCGAGCAAAACGATGTCGTCGCTGAAGGCAAAAACTCCATCGACGACGGAAGAAGAAGATGCGGTTGCGGCTGAGGTTGCGAAGTTGTTGGAAGCGGAAGAGGAATCGTGGGGAGCGTTGGGGACGGATCTGCTGCTGGAGATACTCGGGAGAGTTGAAGCGAGTAGTGAACGGTGGCCGAATAGGCGGAGTGTTGTGGCGTGCGCTGGTGTGTGCAGAAGATGGAGGGAAGTCACAAGGGAGATGGTGATGGGGGAGACTTCAGTGCCGAATGGTAACATAACGTTTCCCTCATGTCTTAAACAGGTATGCATTTTACAGTAGCTTTTTGATAGATTCTATATTTCATAGGCATTTTGCGGAAACTGTGGTAACAGTTGGTACTTCAAGTATGACGATTTTTCATGAAAATTACACAGATTTTACTGAATAGTAATAAGTTTGTAATTCATATATTAAGAATGATACAATGTAGCGTTTTTATAAATTATCAAACCTGAAATTAAAGCACATAAGTTGTTGGTCATTCCATAAGTCCTAGAAACTAAAAACAAAGTACAGAAATGACGAGCCATGAAACATCAGGGTAATCTGGACTCTATAGTATATAAACAAAGCCATGGTCTGCGTGTTCAATTGGCATTCAATTATTGGTGTGTAATATGAGTTTAAACAGTATACTTAAGGTTTAGACTATCACAATTTTGACAATTTGACGCAAAGATTCGCATGATATGGAGGTCTCATTGTACTGATTGACTGTTTCTTCTGGCCAGATGATGCTATTAAATTAATTTACAAGTATTAAAAGTTGGTTTTATGGCTGACTACGTAGGCCGCTTTATAAATAAGATATACAAATGGCTGACATAACCATAAGACAATGTCATACTTTATTTTAGTTTGGTCACCGCATATGCGGTATACCTATTATTGTCTGTGGTAACCGATTCTAGCATTTATTTAGAACAATAAAAACTGACACTTGTGGGTTGATAATCATGGTGCTGTCATATTTTGTCAACAGCCAGGGCCTCGTGATCCTCCGCAACAGTGTCTTGTTAAAAGGGATAAGAAGAACTCCACATTCTTTCTATACCAGTCTCTTATTGCACGTAAGTAATCATTTCTGTCATTAATTAGGACACTTATCTAGTCGTCAGTTTGTGGCATCTTAATTATTTCACCTTTAGCTCATGTTTCTAGCTAAAGCTGCCTTTTTATCGACATCATTCTTGATCTATACTTTCTTTCATCTTATCAAAAAATTTGTCGTTGTGTGAATAGAAGCATTATATTTTTCCTTCGATCAGTTGGATATCTTTTTAGGTCTTTCAACATTCAACCCACCTCCCTTCTTGCCTTGTAAATAACTTAATGTTTATGTCTGCTTAAACTGATATTTTTGGTGTTTTAGGTTGTAGTAGCTGTTGAAAAAGGCCTCACTTTGTGTCAAGTCCCGTGTATTCTTTTTTTAAATTTTAATAAGAAATCAGTCATCTTCAATAAATAAAAAGCGTGTTGTACTTGATATTCTTCGCATGTGTTAGTCGCCTTAATTTATCCTTAATCACCTCTGGTCCCTTTGGGCGTAACATGTTTTCCTACCTTGGCATTGGAATGAAAATAGTTCCAGAATATTTGTTATTACCTATTTGTGGTCATGTTGTTTTTAAAAGCATTCTAATAAAGCATTCTAAAATACTAGTTCAAGATGTTGTCTTTTTTAGTCCTTTTACTCATTGGACTCCCTCAGTCTATGAATATGATTGCTGATTTTTATTGTGTTTCCAGCTTTCACAGCTAAAGGTAAGTTTCTGTTAGCAGCGAAAAGATGCCGATCTGGTGGTCATACAGAATTCATAATATCAATTGATGCCAATGATATATCTCAAGGAAGCAACACTTACGTCGGAAAGTTAAGGTAGTTTACTCTCTGTGGCTGTTTACTTTTCATGGTTGCCTAAAATTGTTAATGTGAATTCAGTACATTTGAGACTAGCAGCATTGTGATTTTAACATTTATTGCAAGAATATTTGCGGCTCACGCTGCGCTTTGTTTTCTAAGCGAGCGATGCATAAACTGGGTGATATTTAGAAAGCACAACAATGATGTAGTAGCCAATGATATTTAGTGCACTTTGTGGTATTTTTTACTGCACTGTTTTCCCTGATAATGATTTTGACCATTGCGGTTGGAATTATTGCGCATGCATCCTTATGTGACTCATGTTTTGTGCAGATCCGACTTGTTGGGCACCAGCTTCACTATCTATGACAGCCAGCCACCGCGTAAAGGTGAGAGACAGTCAGACAACAAGTCTAGTCGACGGGTAGCATGCAAGCAGATAAGTCCCCAAGTTCCTGCAGGGAACTTCAAAGTTGGGCAGATTTCTTACAAGTTCAACCTGCTGAAGTCAAGAGGTCCAAGAAGGATGGTTTGTGCAGTTGAATTACCATGGCCAGACAAACATACCAACCAGCAGTTTAAGAAAAAATCACAGGAAAAGAAATCCGAATCCTGTTCAAATAGCTACTCAGTTTTGAGCAACAAAACTCC
Source organism: Sedum album (assembly GCA_006409495.1). Classification (NCBI taxonomy): domain Eukaryota; kingdom Viridiplantae; phylum Streptophyta; class Magnoliopsida; order Saxifragales; family Crassulaceae; genus Sedum; species Sedum album. Next base: position 212,931 of record QZGG01000201.1, on the reverse strand, counting down.
AAGGTGGCATCAGCAAATGCAATGTTGGTGCTTAAACTTCCATGGACGTGTCACAGTGGCATCTGTAAAGAATTTTCAATTGGCTGCGTCAGTGGACCAAAGTCAACCCGGTGGAAAAGGTGATGAAGAATTAGTTCTTCTCCAGTTTGGTAAAGTATCTTGTGACACATTTACAATGGATTATAGGCAGCCATTATCAGCCTTCCAAGCATTTGCTATATGCTTAACCAGCTTCGGCACCAAGCTGGCTTGTGAATAGTGTAGGAGAATTTGCTAGTGAATCTAAATGTATTCGAGGACTTGGTGATGTATTTCTTTTTATATATGAATGAATTTGTTATTACTTTTCATATTTGCGACTAGGTTCATATACGACTGAATCCACTTACCTGAAACTATAAGGATGATATGTCAAACTAGCCAGTCAGAGACACAGTTCCTGTCTATTTTCATGATTTTTAATAATCAGTCAAGAAGCTAAGTTTTTCCACCCATTCGCCTTTCTACACCATAATAGTCAGTCAAAAACTTTGGCTGTATCAAATTCGGCTTTTATCACATTTATAAAAAAATTAGCATACTCTTTGTCATTTGAGTCACATCAATATTTTTTTGAGATCGTAAAAATTTACCATAAATTATTTTACATCAATAGTAATTTAGTAAAAAATAACTCATTATTAATATTAAACCTCTAATAGAGTAAATCTTTCATATTTATTAAATACAACCGCATACATCAATTTTATCCAAAATTATTTTCAAATAGATAATAATAATAATTTATTTTTTATTAAAAATTAATATATTTTTATCAAAAAAGAGATTGTATTATCTAATGTAAAGTTCAAGAGAAACAAAGGTTTAGGTGAGACGGAAGGACTTAACATCAACCGTTAGAGATTAGATTAATCTGCGGTTGAGATTAAAGTTGGTTTTTATATATGGGAAGTTGGATTTGCAAAAAATCCTAGCAGTTGAGATTAACGGTTATTTTTTGAATCAAATCTCATCCGTTGGATTATTAGTATTCAACGGTTGAGATCATGTCCCGCTGTCTCACATTTATTTATCCGTCCTCCTAGAACCCTACTCGTATTATCTAAATTATACTTTTACTTAATCATTTTTAATGATGAAAATAATATAATGAAATGATTGTACGTGGTAGTATTAATAAATGGTTAATTCTCCCAAAACACCCTAAAATACGCATTATTATCGGAATCATGCGTAAAATAATTTTTTTTCAGGAACCACCCCTTCCGTTATATCTTTTTTCTCAGGAACCACCAGCCGTTAGTGAATTATATTCAAGAGAGATGAATACTAAATTATGTTTTGGTCATAATTTTCTAAAACAAGACTTTATTCGTATGTCGTCTTTTGATTTTGTCAATAAAAATGATATTCATCTGTATAAATCGTATAGAGTTTATATATTTCGAAGTAGAGTAAAGTTCTAGGAGGACAGATAAATAAATGTGAGACCGCGAGACACGATCTCGATCGTTGAATTCTAACAATCCAACGGATGAGATTTGATTCAAAAATATAACCGTCACTCTCAACCGCTAGGGTTTTTGCAAATCCAACTGCCTATTATATACAAACCAACTTTAATCTTAACCGTTAGATTAATCCAATCAACAGCTAAGATTATGTCTTTCCGTCTTACGACAATCACTTGTCCTCCTTGATCCTAACTCTTTCGAAGTATTTGCAAAATATAATAAAACTATTATTAGTATATTGTTAATTATAAAAACATTATAAATGTATTATATTACCTATTGTTCCCAATTTTATTTTAAATAAACAATAACTATCATTTTCCTTGGACCACCCATTAGATTTTCTTTTTTATCACTAGCCACGCATTAAAGGGCATTATTTATATGAATTTTCTTCGTCAGTTACTTTCATTGTTCGTGTTTATCACTATTTTTTATACAAGTGTTCTATGAGGCAAGTTGAATAATTGATGTGTGTAATCGAGCAATATGATGCACTAAAGAAGTAGACATACACATACCCCATAGATGCACCGAAAAAAATTGAACCAACGATCTCTGAATTTCTGATTTCAAAAATCTAAGTTACTTTTTGGTTACTCTCTATTTTTCTCTGGATTCGGATTCGGTACAGCGTACAGCATTATGCAGCGTATTCAAAACACAGAGTTTAACTGAAAATTACGTAGTTTAATTTAAATGCTTGTAAAACTATGTCGTTTTACTAAAACTCAAATTAAAAATTATTGAATCCTTTCTAAAACGATGTAGTTTTGTACCTGAACTACGTAGTTTTATGTCTAAACTCTGTGTTTTGGATTGGCTGCATAATGCTGTTCGCAGTACGGGATCTCATTCGTTTTTTTTCTGGTATATATATTTAGCGACGAGAATACCGATTCCTTTACTTGTCGCCTATCCAAAACCGGATAAATTGCGAACTCATCGTAGACGCAGAGAGCCATCACAAAATGCTCGTCGTCGGCGGCGGAATCCGTACAATTCGGTTGCCATGTTTTCCGAGTAAGCAAATCAAATGGAGTCGATTACATAAGAATGTAATCTCTTGCTCCGCAGCTTCTACAAACAACAAGAAGCAGAGAGTAGTCGTCATCTCCGGTCCGACCGGTGCCGGTAAGACTCGCCTCTCTCTAGAGCTTGCGAAGCGTCTCAATGGTGAAATCATCAGTGCTGATTCTGTTCAGGTAAACTACAACTATGTCCATTTCTTGAATTCGGTCTTCTTTTGGTAACTGTAAATTAGAGGATATATTGACTGGCTAAGTGGTAATTGGAGTCTTAATGTAATTGTCATTCAGGTGTATCAAGGACTTGATGTTGGATCAGCGAAGCCTACTCCTGAGGAGAGAAAGGTATATACATTTTGATATTTGCGCAACTAAGAAAGTTTATGCTTAGATACAACAATACTGAATGGTTTGTTTTTATCGATTTTTCCTGTATTCGTTCCATTTGTTTATGATAGTTTGTTTAAGGTAAATGCTATATTCAAAAGATAACTGTCATTCCCTCTTGTTCAATTCACAGGAGGTGCCGCATCACTTGCTTGACATCTTGCATCCATCTGGAGGTACATGATTTTGTTATCTGAATGGTTGTCATTTCTCTGAATGTTCAATAAAACAAGTGCATGTAGATCAGATATTTATGTGTATCTTAACATAAGTACAAGCAGCATCCTCGTGGCTCTCAGTTCATATGATGATTATATATTAGCATGTCAAAGCATGGGTTAGTCTTATCTTTATGTTGGTTGGAACTGAATCTAGTCAAATTGTGAAAAAGAAGCACATTATAGCTTGTGTCTATCCTTGGAGAGTTGTAAATGTGGTCTCTAATTTAGATTGTATAAGCTCCTTTAAGTTCACGTAATGACGTGCTTTAGGGACTATGAAGTGATTCCCAAACTACAGATGATGGAAGTGTTGGCTTCTGGTTTAAAGTGAATGTGATACATAGTAAATGAGATGTAGTATACATTTTCTGTGACAGCAAATGAAAGGAGCTTCGAACTTAATATTTCTTGCAGTTTGTTAGATATATATTATGGTTTTTTGTCTCATTTCAAATGTAAGATCATTTGAACAGTTTGCTTAGCTCTACAACTTAAAATCAAGTGACGTTCTTTTAGATTACTCTGTTGGACAGTTTTTTGAAGATGCCAGGCAGGCTACCACAGATATTTTGAGCCGGGGTCACGTTCCAATAGTCACAGGAGGGACAGGATTGTATTTACGCTGGTATGATGTCTCGCTCAAATCTGATTCTTACTTTTTAGTTATGAAACACATACTGTATCGATATCAAGCAGAATACATGTATGTTTCTCATCGAATTTGTTTTCTAGATGAATACTTACTGTACAACTGAACTCAAATTGGAGAAAGAATCTTAAATTCCAATTTGCGTGATGCATTGTTAACACGATTATTTTATCTTATCTTATTCCGCATACTAGCGTGTTAGTCAGTAAGGTAGTCATGTGAGAGGCTTAGAGCATGATGTGACTTAGAATGACTTGGTTATTCCCTTCTTCTTGGTTTTTTTAAAAATAATTTATTACCTTTTGGCTATTATAAAAAAAATTATCTGAAGGTCTTGAGTTAGAGCTTGATAACAGTGTTGCTAACCAGTAGAGAAAATTTTATGACTTATATATTTTACAAGTTGTTCTTCACAACTCAGTCCTCGCTGCACTAAATGACAACATTGTTTCATTGAATTAATTTTAGGTATATGTATGGCAAGCCTGATGTTCCAAAGGCTTCAGCAGAAATTTCTTCTGAGGTACACTCAGAGCTAACGAGACTACAAAATATTGGTGATTGGCACAGTGCTGTACAATTGGTTGTCGAAGCTGGGGACCCAGCCGCCCAATCTCTCGCTGCCAATGATTGGTACCGTCTAAGACGTAGACTTGAAATCATGAAGGTGAGCTATCATTATCAATGACCTTGCATGTTTTGAGTGTAGTGTTGAATTTACTGTCAGTACGCAGTACCCATAACAGTTGGTGGTTCGCGGCAAAATAGGTATAATGAGGAAGGGTGGTTCGGGGAGAAAAATATTTTTATGGGTTTACAGGGAAAAGGCCTGTTTTATGGGTGTTTTGGGGTAATTAAGCCTTACAATAATTAAGATTTTTGCTTTGTCACCGTAATTAATCCTCTAGGAGTCTAGGTACAAGTTCTTATAAGTTATATGTGCAACTCCAAAACTGTTATTTGAGAATCATATGGTAATCTTTTATTTTTTTGATAATGAGTATAAAATGTGAGTAAAAGTTCAATAAAACCTTTCTGTGCTCTGGGTTATTAGGCTAGTGGGTTGCCACCTTCAGCTTTTCAAGTACCATACAATACATTAAAGGATCAGCTGAATTCTAGTGCCTCCTTTACATCCCATGACACGGGGATTTCTAAGACTGCACATGAGGACCAGCCACTGGATCTGGATTACGATTTCATTTGTTTCTTCCTAACCAACCAGCGATTAGATCTTTATAGGTCAATTGACTCAAGATGCGAGGATATGATTCTAGGTAAGTCAGGCTCCATTTAATATTTTATTATAATGAATTGATTCAGTAAGTGATTCTTGTTACATTGATGGTGAAATAATTTACTTGGTCTATTTTTCAAATATTGTTGAGTAACCCTAAGAATGAACATTGAACACTATAATAAATTACAAAGTTTTACAAACATGAATGTTGACTGTAGGATGTGGCGGATTACTGCATGAAGCAAAATGGCTTCTTGATGCTGGTCTCAGTCCTAATTCAAACTCTGCAACTAGAGCAATTGGTTACAGACAAGTTAGTTTTATATCTTGTTTCATATATCCTGAACTGTTTGTTCCATTATATTGAAAATCAACTCAATCACGAATGTAGCTGTAAGTTACTGTGATAATTAAAATACCCAAATGATCTTGGCTACTCAGTTTGAAATCAATCTCATACATAAAACTTGCTCCTTAGATATACCGTGAGTTGTCTTGCATTATGCACCTATTCTCAAATATAGACTTATTCCTATTTCTTTTCAGGCCATGGAATACCTTGAAAGGTGCAGGGAACAAGAGGGCAGAAGTTCGCCAGGAGAGTTCCATGCGTTCCTCACTGAATTTCAAAAGGCATCCAGGTAATGATATTTGCCGAAGATCATATTTAAGTCTTTTGTTGGCAAACCAGAATCTGCTACTCCAATTTGGTTGATGAAGGTTGTCCATCATTAGCAATCCTAAGTTTTAAGCATCATATTCATGTATCAAATATGTACATAAAACTTAATTTGACATCCATAATCTGTATTAGCATGTCTTCTTTAGTGAAGTGAAACAATGGCCAATTTTAATATTTAAACATAGTATGAACATTTCATTGCACCGTCTTAATTTATGATATTCGGAATTGTATTATATAGGAATTTTGCAAAGAGGCAACTGACCTGGTTCCGTAATGAGCATGCCTATCATTGGCTGGATGCTTCCAAACCGCTGGTATACCCTCCTACTTAGGATAACTATACTGACAGAAATGAGGGTTACATTGTAATAAGTAGATTAATCATGTCAATGGAATCAACTGACCAGGATAAAGTTCTCGACTTCATTACTGATGCATACCATGATCAAAGTGGAACTCTGACTGTACCTGAATCCCTAAGAATTAAGAAAGACTTAAAAGGCAGACAAGAGGTGTCCGCATTGAAGTCGTATCGTCCCACCAATAGGTATATTCAGATACAGTCTATCTATTGCCTTTTATTTCTAGTAACTAGTGTACCCTTGATTTTTATGCCTAACAAATTTACATTTTCAGGCACTTCATCAACCGCATGGATTGCGATGAAATTCTAGATTGGATCAGAACTTCATCATGATCCTAGGCCTTAGCTGACTTTTACATTGTGAACAAATAAATGATATGGATCAGAACATCATTGTGATCATAGCTGACTCATGTTGTTGCAAGGTGAACAACTAAATGCTAATACAACAGTTACGAAGATTTGCTAAGTTGATGTCTGATGATCGAAGGGACCAGAAAACATTTTTGCCTATTATTGTATTTGCGTTTTATTTTGAGTTAGCATCATCTGCAGATGTTTTCATTAGTAGATATAATTTATTTTAGAGTTAATAGATACAATTTTGCCCAACTCATGGCTAATATTTTTATTTATGGAACAAGAATTCCTGAAAAGACTGGTGGGAAGCAAAGAACATAAGAACCTAAACAAATACTGAGCTCTGATGGAAACATGCCTAGGGTTAGATGCTGAGTTTTCTCTAGATATCAGAGTAGGTCAAATGTAAACTACACTGTTTTATCCTGAGTTGACCGCATGTATCATAAATAACGGTTGGCAGCATTATTTCATTACCTAAAATAATTATTTCAACATAATTATTTCGGGCCGCAGCGGATCTCTCTCTCTCTAGATATCTAGAGAGAGATGTGAAAGTAATAGCCTTATGTTATGGCCGCTCCTGACTTATGGCCTTTACGCTACTACTACTACTACTGTGATGTGAGCGGTTCAAATTGGTTTGATCTTTCCCAATCAGCCTGGTCAGAACTTGTTCGCAGCACTTGTACGGAGGTGCATGCATAAAGGTTTTTCACTTTTTTATTTTTAAAATTAATAAGGACAGGACCCCACCCTATTCTCGAACCCTCCGCTCTTTACTCTACCCCGCCCACATTTCCTTTTTAGGGGGCCAAAGAATCTTTGGAGATCCTTCCTAACCACTTACTCGTAACAGGCTTTCCCTTTGTAGAAGACTTCTTAAGCCCTCTTTCTGATTTTACCTAGGCAAAGACTACTCACAACGGGTAAACCACCTCCCTAGGCATACTTTGTTACTTCGGCTGATAGAGCCACTCCACCTGGTCGTATGAAACTAGAATGCATCATAACTCCCGAAACTCTTTCATAGAATTCCAATAAAGTAAACGGGTCGTTAGGCTACCGGGCCGCAAAATAAGCCAAAAACCGAGCTCGGTCCATATGAAATTCTTCCTATAAATAGAAAGCTCTTCTTCCATTTGAAAGATCCAAAAAAATAAAAGGAGAGCTCTCTGAGGAAATCCTATCTCAGAAAACGTGTAAACCTGTCAAAGCAACTCAGAGAATCTTCAACGTAGAAAAGTCAAAGCAACAAACAAGAAGCTTATACAGTCAACAACGCACCGCGTGCTAAAGTAATCATCTAAGCTTACACAGTCAACATATACACACAACGCACCGCCAGCTAAAACAACAAGCAACTAGCGTAGTCAACAGGTGCACACAACGCACCGCCTGCTAAAACAACAAGCAGCTAGCGTAGTCAACAAGTGCACACAACGCACCGCCTGCCAAAGTAAAGTATCTCAGCACGGGTAGTCAACAAGTACACAAAACATACCGCCTGCCAAAGCTACACAAAGAAATTTTCAATGCCAAGATGAGAACAAGTCAACGCGACCCTCGTCAATGAGACAAACAAGAAACCTATTGTGACTGAAGTCAACATGACATACCCTGTTATCCATTATGTAAAAGGAAGAATAGAGATTGTAACAAAACTGTCTGAAATCAATACAACAAATATTTTGTGCTTTATTTTGTCTTCCACAGAATATCAAAGCTACAGTATTAGTGTTTCAGTCATGGACATGTTTTGAGGATTATGGTAATAACAGAAACTTCTTTCTCATGGCGCTGAATTTGGTGTTCAATGGTGAAATTCTGTTGTCGTAGATAAAATTATCCCTATGTGCTGCTTCCTCTGTCACAGATTTCTATTATAACTCAGTGCAGTCTGTGACAGCTTATGTGCAGAATTCTTAGTGCAGTCTGTGACAGCCTAAGTATATTCAACTTAGCTCAGTCTATGACAGTTTATCGCAGTGTAAGCTTATACGATAAAGTAATGACACACGAGGTTTGTTAACCCACTTCAGGAACCAAACGTCCGTAATGTGGGGAGTTCTCCCGAACCCAGCGAAAACACAATTCACTATAAGAGTTAGTACAACATACACAAGAATCCCTCTTGTTCGACCTATACTACAACTCACTTGAATATGCAACCTAAGTCCCCTTAGATGAAGATCCCTCTTCTTGTTTGATTACGTCAATCTCCCGAAAGACGCCTCTTGGTCCTCTACCGAGTAATCCGAATATCTAAGTCCCTCCCGAGTGCTTTCTTGTCGTATAGTGTTTGTATGTATATTTGCTTTAGCTCAATGTGTGTCCACTTCTTCTCTTCAAGGCTTCATCTTTATATAGTGCTAAGTATGATGAATCCTTGTAGAACTTGTATTATCTAATCCTAATTTGATAATAACTTCTTAAATCGCTTTTAAGAAACTATTTCCTAAATTCATCGTTATCAAGATTTCCTTCTCTCGATAATCTTTCTTCAACATTCTAATTTCTAATCCACACTAATTACAAATTCTAGAAAGCTTTGGACTTCCTAAATCAATTAGGAAATCTGCAACTATTCTGCAGTAGGGGCACAATCTGCCTGTCGTAGACATAGCTTGTCTGTCTTCTTCTGCTGCCTGTCGTAGCCACAATCTGCTTCTCTTCTTCAGCAAAACTCAATCTGTCTTCAAGTATAATCATGTCATAACATTCTGTCTTAGCTTCGTCTGCATGCCCTAGGGATGCACAAATAAGAACCGGACCGGTTGTGCATCCCGAGCATGCCCTGTCGTAGCCTTCTGTCTGTGATATTCATCTGTGACAGCATCTATACAACTCTATCTATGACAACATCTTCATATTTTGCCAAGCAGGACACACTATGGAACAACAATCCCCCTTTGTCATTTTTTGGCAAAAACTAAATCTATGCTAAGTTCTAGATAGACGCTAAACAGATGTTATGCTAGTCATACAAAATAGATGCTATGCTAGTCATGCTTACACTAGTCATACTTCCCCCTTTTTTGACATAAAAATTGACAAGAACGTAACTAGCTTTACCTATTTGTTTATGAGTCATCTCCTCTCCTTTCTTTGACATGGTCGCTTGATCTGAAGTGAGTAGCATACTCCCCTTAATTTCTGTTTGATACTAGAGTCCCTGTCACACACTTCTCTGAGGCAGTCTTCTAGAACAAGCCAACCTTCGTTTCCACTAGTCTGTCACAGCATATCTGAACTTGTTGCTCTATGACAGCCGAGTGCTCTAGTACTTACTAGTTAAGTTCATATACACCTAAAGAAGGTCTAGGTGTGTCATAACAACAACATACTCTCCCCCTGAATTGATGCTCGTAGGGCACGAATCTAGGTTGCATCCTTCTATGACAAGGTGGAAGTCTTGGTCTGTCATAGGTCTGACATAAGGTAGTATACCTCTGTCTTGCTTTAGCTCGTTGACCATGAAACTGTTGCTTCACATAACGATGATTAGGCTGTGACTGGCCAACATGTTGTTTATGCTGATATTCTCGTCTAGGCTTTGACTGGACAACATGTTGCTTGTCATAGAATGCAGGTGGAGCAATCTTGGTTCTCTTGTAGGACTTCAGAAATTCTGGGCACTTTCTTTGAATGTGTCCTAGCTTATGACAGTAATAACAAGTATGGGGTTCTTGTTCTTCAACTTCTCTGGTTGTTCATCTGTGACTGTCTCAGGTTGCTCAGTCTTGTCACAGGGTTCTTGTTCTTCAGCTCTGGATGTTCCTCTATGACTGTCTCAGGTTGCTCAATTTTGTCATAGGTAGTGGCTGGGACAAACTTCATAACATTGGTTGTGTCTTGTTCTTCATAACCAAGTCCTGGTTTCTCTGGACCAAATCTCTGTGAAGCTAAGATGTTATCCAAATCCTTGGTTCCTTTGCTCATCATGCTCACATATTTTGAATTCTGCCTAGTTCAGTTCTAGTCACACTATGTTCTTCTATTTCCTGCTTCAGCTTCACTTCAAGGTCTGTCACAGTCTGGATCAGCTCTAGCTTTTCATTTCAATGCTTTAGATAATCTGTCCAACTTTGAATTAGTCTTCACAGCTAGCTCCCACAACTTATATAGCTCAGTGAACTTCTCAGCAATCGATTCTTCAGAGGGCTCTCCGTCACATGAACTATCAATATCGCTTGAATCGACATCTGGAGCTAGGACAACATTACTAGAACAGTGTACTTTATCATCTGTGACAACCTCATCTGCAGCGTCATCAATTTCTGTAGTTAGACCAAACATGTTTACATCTTTCTTGGACTGCTCTGACTCAGAATCACTAAAGCTGGCAAGCATTGATTTCTTCTTCCTCCTCAAATAGTTAGGACACTCCCTCTGAATATGTCCATATCCCTTACACTCCCTACATTGAATTTGATTCTCAAGCTCGTCATTCATGTTTCTTGGTTCAGCAGCCTTGTCTTTATGAGGATACTTGTCTCTTTGTTTTCTAAAGCTAGAGTTGCCTGTCTTAGGTGGTATCTTCCCTGCTCTAGATGGGGTTTTGACACTTTGCTCAGAAATTTACCAAACTTTTTAGTAAACATCTTAAACTCCTCATGAGTTATATCATCTTCAGAATCATCTCCATCATCAAATTCGGATTTGAGACTAAAATTTGGCTTTTGCTCTTCGACATCATCCTTGATCATCATCTCATATGTTCTTAAGGATCCCATCAAGGTGTCAAGCTTCATCTTGGAAATATCCTGAGATTCTTGTATAGCAACTACCTTCACATGATAACTCTTAGGCAAGGCTCTCATAGCTTTTCTAACAAGATCAGCTTCAGGTATAATCTTTCCTAGGGAGGCAGCTTCATTGGCAATATCCAGCAGCTGTGTGTGTAGCTCTGCGACTGACTCATCCTCCTTCATCTTCAGATTCTCAAACTTGGAAGTAACCATGTGCAAACGAACTTCCTTCACCTTGTCAGTGCCTTCATATGCTGTCTCAAGGATGTCCCAGGCTGTCTTAGCAGCTTCACAATTTGAGATCAATCTGAAATTGGTCTCATCTACAGCTGAGAAAATAGCTCCAAGTGCTCTATTGTTGGCAACATATGCCCTTTTTTCTGCAGCACTCAAATCTGTCTCATCCTTCCTGTCAAAGGTTCCATCTATGACAGGATGACTCCATCCTTTAACTACAGCACTCCAAGCAGTCTCATCTATAGACTTGATATGAACTCTCATTCTGGCTTTCCAATAACCATAATTAAATCCCTCCAGCAGCGGTACAGTCATAACCCTTTCTCGTGTATTCATCTTGTCACAGGCTTGTAACACGCACAATCTGCAGCAACGTCTTGATCTATACTCTGTATGTCGAGTATCCTGCTCTGATACCAATTGAAATTCTGCTGTCGCAGATAAACTTATCCCTATGTGATGCTTCTCTGTCACAGATTTCTGTTATAACTCAATGCAGTCTGTGACAGCTTATGTGCAGAATTCTTAGTGCAGTCTGTGACAGTCTAAGTATATTCAACTTAGCTCAGTCTATGACAGTTTATCGCAGTTTAAGCTTATACGATAAAGTAAAGACACGAGGTTTGTTAACCCACTTCAGGAACCAAACGTCCGTAATGTGGGGAGTTCTCCCGAACCCAGCGAAAACGCAATTCACTATAAGAGTTAGTACAACGTACACAAGAATCCCTCTTGTCCGACCTATACTACAACTCAATTGAATATGCGACCTAAGTCCCCTTAGGTGAAGATCCCTCTTCTTGTTCGCTTACGTCAATCTCCCGAAAGACGCCTCTTGGTCCTCTCCCGAGTAACCCGAATATCTAAGCCTCTCCCGAGTGCTTTCTTGTCGTAGAGTGTTTGTATGTATATTTGCTTTAGCTCAATGTGTGTCCCTTCTTCTCTTCAAGGCTTCATCTTTATATAGTGCTAAGTATGATGAATCCTTGTAGAACTTGTATTATCTAATCCTAGTTTGATAATAACTTCTTAAATCGCTTTTAAGAAACTATTTCCTAAATTCATCCTTATCAAGATTTCCTTCTCTTGATAATCTTTCTTCAACATTCTAATTTCTAATCCACACTAATTAGAAATTCTAGAAAGCTTTGGACTTCCTAAATCAATTAGAAAATCTGCAACTATTCTGCAGTAGGGGCACAATCTGCCTGTCGTAGACATAGCTTGTCTGTCTTCTTCTGCTGCCTGTCGTAGCCACAATCTGCTTCTCTTCTTCAGCAAAACTCAATCTGTCTTCAAGTATGATCATGTCATGCCCTGTCGTAGCCTTTGATCTGTGATAGCGTCTATACAACTCTATCTATGACAACATCTACGTATTTTGCCAAACATGACAGACTATGGAACAACAAATGGTGCCAAGTTTAATGAGAGCACCTTGGCGTTGGTGGGAAATAATGCAGCCATAAAGGCGCCAAGAGATGCTGATCGTAGGGTGCTGCTACAACACCACCTCCTTAATGCAACAATCTTTGATTCCATACAAAGCAGTCTACGACGCCTAATGAAGCCGCTGAAAGACAATAGAACGCTACTTAAGAAAGCAAGATCCATATCATCCCTCCAAAATAATAGGTGAAAGTAAATAATCTTAGTACTAGTGATTTGACATAACCTACAAATATGAATTTCATCAATAATATATGCAAAGTATTTTTAGGACCACATAGGCATACGCTAAGCATCATTTATTTCAACTCGAAGAAGAAAACGTTTTCTTTGAGAATTTTTAGCTGCAAACTCAATTATAATAATGTCAGAATTAATAATTTAAAACTGGTGTCACATTTCGTTTGTGACATAGATGCTTTAATAGAAGGGGAATCCGAGCTGTCGGCAAAGATGGATATTCCACAAGGTTATTTTTTATTTTTTAAATTAGTCAAGGAATGGACAACCCTCATTCTCAAGTCAATTAAATTATTTCCTCTATCCTACCCCGCAGAACTCCTATCCTGCCCCCATCAGGAATCGAACCCGGGTTGGCTCCAATGGTGGCCCATTTGGCACCGACTCTTACTAACTGAGCTAACCCCTGATGGGTTCCGCAAGGTTATTTGGGATTTACGGTGGAACTATTTTTATTTGTATCTGAATACTTGTTATGAGTAAAAATCTAGGGAGACGAAGAGATTTTGTGAGACGGTGAGACGTGCTCATAGTCGTTGATTGTGATGAATTTAAGGGTTGTGATTAAATCATGTTTAAGTAAATTAGGGACAAATTTGCACAAAACACAGGAACGGTTGAAATTACTGGATTTATTACTTTTAATCTCGTCTGTTAAATTTGTTAATGAACGAACATGATAATGTTCGTATGTTTTACACATAAGTGATTGTTCTCTTAAAAACTTTTTCTATTTGATATTATATAAATATTTAAAAATCGTTTAGGAAAGATTTGTTGGTAAATAAAGGATAAATGATATCATATATTTATAATACACTTATATCAATTTCCTATTTTTTCATAAACTTCTCCCTATAAATAGATAGGGATGTCGATTTGAGAAGCAACTTAGAGAGTACGAAATCGAGGGGAAGTAATCTGAGTTTGAGCGATAGTAATATCCTTTGGAGAACGAAGTAGTTTATTGGAGAAGATCTAAGTTCCGACAGACATACACGAAAGGTCAACACTGGTGAAGCTTGTTAGATCAATACAACTTCTAAAACAACATTAAATTGTTCCAAAACTGGCTCAATGATCCTAATTATAAATACAAATGTTGAAACAAACTTGGATAAGAGATAAATTTCCTTGATTCCAATTAAAGAGAACTGAAATACTTGAATCAGACAAATAAAAATTGAAATGAAATATACTTGATGTCTCATTTAGGAAAAAGATTAAGAGATGCTTATAATTTCGTAGGATTGTTGGAACAATAAACATGAAATGAAATACGCTTGCCCCTAATGTTTTGATACAAAAGCCATGGAAGGACATGTGACGTGAATTAAAAATAAACTTGTCCAAAATCAATTCTGAACAAAAGTCATTTCGACTGAGGACGTGAAAATGTGTCGTGGCATCAACACACAAAAAAGTTATTTACCAGGTGATGTTTTGATAAACAAACAAATCAATGAGATCACACAACTACTGAATGTATATGATTTATTGATTTCAAAAAGTATATATGTTACATCTTAGATAGGTTGATTAATTTATATCAGTAGAACTAAACCCTATATTAGTATTAGTTATAAAATATATATATAATAAAACTTAGTATTATATTTACAAATTCGAAACATATGCGAGTTTAAATTCTTGATGCAGACGCTAAATATATCAATGATGTATACTAAAGTTAGCAGTAGTCACTAAATTGTATTTTCTTTATATGGGAACTTGGCTCGTACAGTTTCATGTGTAGAGAGGATGATGTGCTTCTTTAAATGTTATGGGCTATAATTTTCATTTTATTATATTAGGTGTTAGTCATTCTCAAAGCTATTACTTGTTCAGGTCTAACAAGGATTAAGTGTGAAATGTTTGATAAGTATGCAAATATACGAATACTTGTATACTTCTTGCATTTGATTCTTATATATTTTTGATTATTTTGTGAGAAAGATGATATTTCTTGTATTTATTTCAAGATGTTTTCACAAGCTTGAAATCGTACGTCATACGCAAAATTGAGCAAATTGAAGAGCAAAAAGCACAAAAAGAGCCAAAGGAGAGTTGACTAGTCCGAATGAATGGAGGCCCAAGTCAAATGTGTATTAGGCGAGTTAGCGGAGATTTACCGAATGAATATCATCTACCCGATTCAAGGAATGAAGCTCAATCAGTTGAGTTGAACTGCCATGACTAGTTAATACGGCTGGATCAATGACTTAAGGAGCTTCTAATAAAAAACTTCACTTCACTTGGCCGAGTGAATGGATGAGTCGGTCAGATATTCATCTCTTCAAAAGAAGCTCACTCGCCTAGATGAACACCTGACTCAACCTCCCTTTAAAAAAAAAAAAAACAAAAACACCTGACTCAACCGAGTCAACCATATTGCACAAAAGTGAACATCAAACAAGCTGACTCAGTCGAGTGAGATGTTGACTCATCTGGATGAAGGCTAAAATTTGATTTTCCTCCAAACTATAAATAGAGAACTTAGCCATTATTTGGGAGGATCCTTGAACTTTTGAAAAGAAACCCTAGATAAACTTTAAAGAAGATCAAGACTCTAGGAAACAATCAAGACAATTGAAGACATCATCTACGTACTTTACACAATCTCTAGTTTGCACTTATGAAGTTTCTTTCATAGATTTCTGTTACTTTTAGTTTACATTTGATCATGAGTGAGTAGTGTAGTGGTTATGAGTATTATGGATCCGTAGGATTGGATCATTGATGTATTGGCATTGTTTTTGACAGGTTAATGAAGTTTTGCTGGATATTTATTGCCTTGGTTATATTATTCATAGCAGTGGCGGATCCAAAGGTCAAAGTTACGGGGGGCAAATTTTTTTTTTAAAAACATTATAATAAAATATTCAGTCATAATTTCATAGGGTAACATATTTTTAATAATACACAGTTGTAAAATATCAAAAAATCACATAAAATATTTCAAGGAATGGAACTTAGCCCAAGAAGAAATTTGCCCAAGCCCAATTCCACCGCGCCACCAGCCACACGCATTATGTTCATGTATTAAAAACCAATTAAAAATTAACCAAAATAATTGCGAAAGATGAGATTCGAACCTTGGCTTCATGTATAAAAGACCAACTTGGCTCCACTACGCTGTTTTGTAATTCAGTAATATATATACTCCGTAGTTTACTTGACATTAGGGGGGGCACGGGACCCTGCAATCCCCCCTTGGATCCGCCACTGATTCATAGATTGCTCTTACGGTGCTAGAGAGATTGTCTAAGTATGATTACTTAACCTAATTAGCCTATGTATGCAATGAAAACTGGATCTGAAATGATTAGTACACTAAGACATGTTACTCAATATTGTGTACGTTGATTCAAACAGATGGAACTCGCAAAGATCGTACGTCACATTAGATTGTAAATACCTCTCTATATTTCCGAAAATATCTTAATATATCCAACCAACAAATAACTTTAAGAGTGATGATGGAAGCACATGAACTCGGTGCATACCGAGCTCACATATGCTGTCACGTGTCATAATCAAAGAAATGGTGCGAGAGATGAGTGTCACGTGGTAGAGGCAAATTGGTAATTCAAATCAAATGATCAAAATGCCCTCAAACAACACATGTTTCCAAAATAGGTAGGTTTAGTGGGGGAATTTAAGTCTTTTGATAATTCAATACACACTGATAATCGATGCATGCCACATCTTCTTAACTTTAATAATATTTGATGTCAAAGATCTTTTTAAAGAAAGTTCTAACTTAGAATATTAAATGGGCACACTCAATAATTAATGTGGCGGCTGTGGAGTTAAACCTTTAAAACAAAAAGTTCCAACTGACCATATTTTATCATACTTTTACACATATTTTCTGTCAGCACACCATCATAAATAGAAAAACTAAGGCACAAAACTTATTTGCCCGGTCAGCAATTACAATATAAACAAAAGCAGTCAACATGAAGTGGCTTTAGAAAAACACTTTTCAAAGCTCAATTTTGTATACTCATCAAACATTGACAAACATGAACATCCAAACCAACAGAAAAGTAGCAATTATGTCCTGTAAATATTAAGTATGACTCTTTAATTGAGGTTAGTCTTTCACACCACAACTTATTAGTACAATGAATGTATGTAGTCATCGGAGGCTTGTTCGTTCAGTCTATGACCACCCGAGTTGGTAATCCAGAACATACACCAGTGCCAGAGAGAACGGGTAAAGCAGGAAAGCTAGTGATGCTGTCCAAAGAGGGAATGTGGTCCTGAAGCTGCCAAAGGCGCTCATTACAACGCAGGCAATAAGAATTACCAGCACTTCGGCAGAAAAGTCCCATGTCAAGCCCCTGGCGTACACGAGGGCTAAGAAGACTGACAGGCAAAGGACATTGTTCATTGTTACTGCTCCGTACAACTGTACCAACCAAAATCAATGTCAGTCATATATATAGAATGTGAACAAACATAGTTTTTCAGACATAAAAACTAAAAATTTGAAGAAATCGAACCTCTGAAAATGTCAAAGAAGCGGTTGTCACTTTTTTGCGGCTCGCAAAGATAATGGCAGAGACGGCTTCACTAGAATTGGTTGCCAGAGGCAATGCAATAAAAGAAATGAAGAAGGAAGGAATACTTGTGGCATCAGAGAAGTTATCAACAGCATCAACCAGAGGATCAGCAAATGCTGCTGCAATTGCTGTTCCCAACAGCAACAACAATCCTGCCTTAATTGATGTCCATTTGGGATTTTCAACACCCTCGACTATTTCATCACTTGGTTCAGATGAATCACCTAACAGATCATGTTCTTTCTGTGTTGCCTACATGAGTTTCACACGATAACAATTAAAGAACATTGATCAGAAGAAAAGAAGAATAACTCAAGCTATGGCAATTTAACGTACCTGATGAAAATCTACCAAAAACTTGCCAGTATTTGGTCCAGCAGTTGGTGCATTAGAACTAGAACGCCTAGCTTCGTTCAACCATTTTGTGACCCCTTCAATAAATTCTTTCTTTTCGATACGTTGATCACGAGAAGTGTCAAAATCATTTATCAATTTGTCCACTGCTTCATCTTCATTGAGACTAATATGTTTAACTTGAAAGCCAATGACAAGAGCTTTCAGTTCAGCAGGTGAAAGATACCCATCCTGATCCCCATCAATTTTATCAAACAACCTGAGAAAATACACAGAAAGAGTTTAAAACTCAACACGTGAAATTGACAACATAATAAGTTTTTAAAACTTACTTTTCTAGGACTTCAGGGTTTGGTACGCCATCATCTGTCAAGAGTCTACCCAACGCGTGTTTTTTCAAATATGTCAGAAGTCCTGCTATCACATGTTTATGCTTGGCATACGCAATGCGCCTTCTTTGAATTTGAGGTTGAAAGACCTGCGTGGGAATATAATAATTTAGAGAATGATATTAACAATGAACCGATCACTCGCTAGGCAAAAGCAATCAAATAACTCGATAAGATTTATTGAAACAAATAGTATAGTGAACTAGTAAGGTACCTGATACAAGCAGTAGGCAACTAGCAACAGAACTGACATGATGAGTGCAATTAGCACTGCCAAGTGCTTTCCAGTACTGGAGTGTAGGATTTGGGGAAGTTGCACAATCAAAAACGGCAGTATAGACACTCCCATTATCATTGCAGCATAAGTCGTCCAGATATCTGTACTCACACCAGATCCTGTAAAACAAATAGCACAAAGTATATTATTTTCCATCAGAAACTCCAAATCTGATTGAACAATAGGCTAGAAAATGTGAATGTGTTCAAGTCAATAAAATACCGGTCAAGCTGAATCCCTTGGTGTCAGTGTTGTCAACGGCTTTAGAATCCTCAATATCACACTTGCCAACAATAACAGATGATCCCCATATTATAGTAATGAGCATAATCGTAGAGCCTGCTAGCAACCCCATTCCAACGGATACTTGAGATTGCGCTGTTTCTTTACTTCCAGATAGCCCAGACACTACCAAAACACACAGATCAAAAACAAGCACTAACCAACAAACACATAAATCTAAAATCCCAACCAGAAAAAAAGAACAATTCAAAAACAAATCTCTACACAAAGATCCAAAAATTAATGGAGAAAACCCCAAAAAGGGTAGGGTTAAAAAGTACCCAAAATGAGCATGGCATCAGGGAGAGCTCCAAGCATGGGGAGAAAAAGTCCACCAATAATTCCAGGCCCTAAAATCTCTAACAGTAGCTCACTACCCGCGGAGAGATAAGTAGCTCCAAGGTACATCAAATATCCATACACCAACACAAGGAAGACGTTTCCAGTAGCTGTGGTTGTGCAGGGGAGAAACCCATATGTCATTTCACATGTGGATTCAGATTCAGGCGAAACCAAAGGTGGGGATGACACTATTGATTCCTGCTACTCCATCAGAGACTAGATCGGAGTTTTGGATGATTTGGGAGATGAGACGGGCATTGGTTGATGAGAGGAGGAGTAGAGGGACAAGGAGGGAGAGGAGTCGGAGGTTTGTCGACGACATATCGTCGACGTTGACCGAGAGAGAGGCAGAAAGAGAGTTTGACAGAATATGTTCTGTGTTTCTCGGTGGTATTTTGTTCTGTTGTCTTTGTATTTATAAATTTGAGGGTTGCTTTGGAGTTCACGTTGACTGTTTATTCTTTAACAGTACAGCCCTCAAGTCCCAATTGGCTGGTACAGTGTACTGTTAATTATTTTGCTGAGTTCTAGTTCTTGATTGGATTCATTCAGCTTGACTTTCATTTGTAGCAAAAAATATTGATCAATTTTGAAACTATAAAAATATAAGTTGGACAACGAACAAATAAATTTTATTTTTGAATATTAAGAATATCAAAAAAATTGTCAACCAAATTGATGAGAATATGAACAATTTGCACGTTAACTGATTTAATATTTTTATCGATGAATTTTATTGGTATTATTTATATACAGTTTGATTAAAAGATTGATTTTTTTGAAAACTTCAATCAACCTTCGATCCCTAGTCGTGACACAAAACTTATGAAAACTTGATTTTGACATATAATGAAATCTTAAAACTATGTTAGCATTTTTAAGGGCCAGAACTACTGATGACAATGTAGCTTTGAGAATGAACCAATTTGGGTACAACTCAATAAAATCAACAAATGGATATTATTAATTACTATTTATACGGACTAAGTCTTGTACTCAATTGTAAACCCACCCATCAAAAAAAAATCAGTCAGCTGGCTGATTCTCGTTTACCAAATCCAATGTTTTCTTAGACTAGCTTTATTTTAAATGTCCAAAGAAGAAGACTTCATTTCTGTTTCATTGCAGTTACAGTTTATTTCTTGAAAATTGAAGAAGACTGCCATGTCGATTTATGAAGTTTGATTTCTGACTTTATATTGATTTAAATTTCTTAATGCGTTCTTGGTTTCCGACTAATATGCAATTTCTAGATATTTGTTAAGATTTTGGGGAGAATTAACATCTAGGGAAGATTTATGTCCTAATGTTACATATAAAATTAAACGCCTGCCTTGATCATCCATGAGATGAGTAAAAAGTGAATTCTAATCTGATTTTAATTTTAAAGTCAACATTGGATTTAAAGAGACAATGAAATTTTGTAAGACACTCGGTTTCTGGTCTCAGATGTCGGTGGTTTAAGCCCTCCTGAGTGCATATCCGCCTTGAGTATGAAGTTTGTTCATTCCTTGAGCAATGAAGTAGTAATAAAAAAATTTAATTTTTTTTGTAAGACATGATGACCGTTGATTTAGAATTATATAACTGTTGAGATTGAATTATTTTTTGATAAAAATAGATGATTGAATTTGCAAAATATATACACGTGCGCTTGAGAATGACGGTTATCAATATCAACTGCTGGATTTAAAGAAATCAATGATTGAGATGATGTCATTTTGTCTCATAAGTATTTACTTGCCCTCCTAAAGTTTTACTTCATTTGTAATATTGTAATAAAGGGAAGATATCAAATGATTCCGTTATTTTTTGTAAGAAACTATGAGACAGTTTTGATCTTTGCTTGATAATGATCTAACAAATGAGATATAAAAAAACAAATATTCGCTAATAAATAATTCTTGAATGAGAAAAGAGTGCAAGAATTAAGTAAATATTTTGTTACAATTACTTGGTTTTGTTTAATTTAGTGATTGAGATTAAATTGATTTTAATTAAAATTCAAATGAATTAGCTAAGAACAAAGATTGTTCGGATTGCCGGTTATCAATATTAATCGTTGGATTGATAGAAATCAATGGTGAAAATGATGTCTTTCAGTTTCAAATAATTTAACTTATCATCTTGAACTTCCTAGAATGATATATGTTTATAATTCTTCTTCATTTTATTCAAATATTATGTCTTACCATAGAATAATACACTTCAAGAGTCCATATATTATGTATATCGGCTCTCTCTACATGTTAGAATAGAGTTGGAATCATTTGCGAACCATTCAAAATCTTACAATCCTTACGACCCCTTTGTTTACCGTGACCACAAACGATACTTCAAACATTTTTATCGTTTTGTGCATTGATGTATATTATCGTTCTATACATTTTATTGTTTTGTACACGCAATCTTTTAATTTAAAATGATAGAGATTTTATATGCCTTTTATTGTTACACGGTATATTGGTAGCACGATTTGAAACTTAATTTCAGACTGATTTTACAAAGTAATGTTTAAGTGCATTTATTGATATTTATTGTACGAGTTGGATGCATTTGTAAATCCACAATGAGAAAGTTCCTATTTTGGTGTGCTTCAGTACACAACTGCTGTAAATTGACCTGATCTTTGATATCCCAAAGCCAACCCTGATCACGATTCCCGACACCCGATTGAGACAGCCAATAAAAGATTATAATATGTTAAAGAGGTAGAGTCGAGATCGGGCACCATTTTTAGACATGTCCTCACGTGCCCTCTTGCAATTTTGTAATGATATGCTTAATGAATGTCATTGACTATTGACTACAACAACAAGTTGCTACTCCCTCTGTCCCCATTTGTTTGTCAAAAAAAACATTTGGTACGATTATTAAGTGTTGGAACATGTACCCCAGTGGGTTTTGATGATGACAACACTCGACTAATACCTGAGTTGAGTGTGCAGGTACATGTACCTGACAGACACAGAAGAGGAACAAGAACCTGCATCGGACGTAGTGGGACTTGAAGTCACAGCAGTCCGAGAAGAAGTCAAAAGTCGGTTGAGAAAAACATGGAGAGACGTTGGAGCTGACTTGCACGACTTGGAGAGACGTTGCACTCCGTGGATGATGACAAACCGAGTCAAGTTTGTTAGAGATTTTCATGGAGGTACGTGAGCTGAATGTTAGGAGTGGAGTAGTGGGCAACGGTCATGTTGGTAACCAATCCTATATATACTCAAACGAGGAGCAGCTCATATTTGGCGAACCTACTGACGAAATCAGTGGTGAAACCCGAGGTTAATCACACCTAATGGAGGACAATCCAAGGAGAGTTTAGAGAGCAATTCGGAATTGCTGAGAAACTCACCGGAGGAGATGAAGTCGAGGGTTTGGAACCTGAGGACTTGTCTGGAGTTGCGATTGGTGGTCAGGGACCATCAGGTTTATGTGACTTAGCCCTGTAGCAGTGATGGTCTCAAGTCAGCAACCACAGGAGGTGGTTGTCTCAGGGAGACGTCACAGGAGGTGATGACACCAAGGAGATATCACAGGAGGTGATGGTCTCAAGTCAGCGACCACAGGAGGTGGTTGTCTCAAGGGGACATCACAGGAGGTGATTGTCTTCAGGTACCACAGGAGGTGGTCGTCCAGAGGAGGACTTGTCGGAGGATCTGTCCCAGAGGAGTTTTGAGAGCAGCATCTGTCATTACTCACTAAGCATTGAGTTAGAGATCTGCTGAGAATACTCATCATTTGAGAGAGACTTGTCGAGGGTTCGGAACCTGAGGGACTTGTCTCTGGGAGTCGCGATTGGTGGTCCGGGACCATCAGGTATATGTGACTTGTGTGTGATAGTTGGTAACACTATTGCATGTGTACGAATTGTAAGTATTTGTACAGTCTATTGATTAATAAAAAAATCTTTAGACGTATTTCCGCTGTACTTTATATTCTGAGGTACTTGAACCTGCAAACTTGGTTTAGGTCCCTAACAGTTCCTAGACTTTGTCGGGTATTACTAATCACGGTCCTAACATTAAGGAAGAAAGAAGGTATAAAATGTGTGGTTGAGAATAAATGATTTATATGTATATGAGTAGAAAAGTAAAATATGTGGTTGTGAATGAGAAAGTTCGTATTTTGGTGTGCTTCAGTACACACAACTGCTGTAAATTGACTTGATCTTTGATAATTGATAACCTGATGCCAACCCTGATCACGATTCCCGACACCCAATAAAAGATTATAATATGTTAAAGAGGTAGAGTCGAGATCGGGCACCATTTTTTAGACATGTCCTCACGTGCCCCTCTTGCAATTTTGGAATGATATGCTTAATGAATGTCATTGACTAGTGACTACAACAAGTTGCTAATTAATGGATTAGTGCATACCATTTACGACTGCGCCGTTAACTACCTTTTAATGCTTTATCATTTGCTAATTGAATTCATCTTTGGCCAGCTTGTTTCATTATGTTTTGAGTCGTTCGCATGTTATCAAAAATAAAATTCAGCAACTTTTTCAGCATTTTGTATTGGGAGGATGAAGCCGTCTTTACACATCATTACTTGTCTTTTATTTGGATAGCTAATATAATTGCGACATCTTCTTATACACTTAGATTTTTTATGTAATAATGCTAAATGACATGAAAAAATTCCATCTCTAAAAAATAATATATAGTTCAAAACTATTTTGTAGCATATTAGAAAAAGGAAAAAGTTGAGGACATTTTTTGTGGGACGGTCGTCTTAAACAATAAGTTTGATAGGGTTTAAACAAACAAAATGAAAGATGAAGAGAATATCTTGTTTATTTGATTATTCGGAAATAGAGTAAGGATCATGTGAAAAGCAACTTTTGATTATAAAATATAAACAGATCTCGATCATTAAATAATCAGATCGGACGGCTATTGATTTGGGGGCCGAAATATAATTAATTGAAACATTAAATACGAGATTTTGATTTCAAAAACTCAGAAAGGGTAGATTAGTCCAAAAAAACCAAAAATCAATCGGTTTTGAAATTGCTAAAATTTAAATCGTTTTGAGATCCCTAAAATCATGGTTTTAGATTCAGTTTTGATTCAATTTGAGCATTGATTTCACAAATCGACGAACCAAAAATTCAGATCTGAGACAATGTGTGAACACCCCAAACCATCATTAGCTCACTCTCGGTAGGCGATTTTGAAACCCTACATTGCTTTTGGAAACCTCAAGTCGGTAACGTTGGGTTTGTGTATCGATTGTTTACATGTCATGTAGATTTTCAAAGTCTTTTATGTTTGCAGGTCGCGACATCGCCGCGATAATAATTCCAAGAAGATTTGGATAGAAATATGGTAAGTCGCTTACTATTTCAGTTTATTAGCACTCGTTTACGCATGATTCAGTATTTGACCACATATGATTCATGAATCATACTGCAGCAAATCATGAATCATGCGTAGAATCATGATTCACTCGTTGATTATTAATTGTTTTTATGTGTTGCAACAGAATGTATGAGCAAGAGTACAAGGGGAGACAAATGTTTACTGAAAAAACAAGTTGACATCGTTGTAATATCACTTGTTAGAGATATAAGAGATACATATTTTGATGAAATAGTGAATTAAAAGTGCATATGATTCATCATTTGTTGTTATATGATTCATTAACTGTTATAAATAATGTTACATATAATATGAAACCCATGATTCATTATTTGCTATGTTATGATTCATGAATCAAAAGTGTACAATGCATGGATCATACGAAAAAATATATTATTAATATGAAAACAGACCCGTGTAAATACGTAAAAACTGAAATAAATCTATTGGAACATCAATGGTAACAAAAACAGATAAGAAACTAAACTTTGCAATTATAAGACATCTATGATTCATGATTTGCTATAATATGATTCATGAATCAAATATAGTCAAATAATGAACATATACTAAAATATTACATAACATACGACGAGTGCAATGACTTTTCTAATCAGACTTTTCTAATTAATTAATTAATTCTGATGAAGTGAAAGTCGTTGATAATATAATGAAGGGGAAGTCATTGATAATCAGACTTTCCTAATTAATTAATTAATTAATAGATTTGAATGTTTGTTACCATAAAATAAGGGATTGAATCTAATTAAATATATTTGTAAAATATATTATAAAGTATATATCCATTATTGCCCTTTTATCATTAAATATATTAATTAATATGATTTTATTGTAACCGTTAAATGTAATTAAATGGACGGTCTAGATTTGTTTTCATTTTATAACCAAACTGCCACTTTTCATTTGATCCATTCTATTCGGAGATAATATATAGATACATGTATCAGTATCCAAATATAGAATAAACTAAAATAAGGAATAACTAAATTAGGATAGACCAAAATAAAATGTAATTAATACATATTATTTTCTATATTTTATCAGGTCGGACTACTCAAAGAAGGCTTATGCAAGCTTTGAATGCTTGGCCCAAATGCAACGTTAGTATTCTTTACGTCCCATAATTTTAAACTAATCTTATTTCTGGTATATAATTGGAACGGGGGGAAGATATGTAGCTCCAGCCTCCAGTGTGATTAATGACCGAACCGTTTTGGGCGTCATTTCGACTATGCGAAGTAGAAGTGGGATGTCTTTGTATAAGCCCAGATAAGGTGGATAATAAACTCGCAGCTCATTTCAGTACAACTTCAGGTTAGGTTTGTGTAAGCCCTCTAACATCCGCATAGTTTCAAATATGGTGAAAGAAAAATGTTGAATGCACCTGCCATCTGTACATACCGACGATCGATTTGACCAACTTGCCATTCATTTCTCCCAAAATTGCACAGCCACCCGAAGGGTGTATTTTGGTAAATTCAACAAATTACCAAAATATCCCTAGATACCTTTACTTATATGGATGCCTCTAATGCATTTTCCTTCTTTTTATTTGTTAATTTATTAACTTTTTTAGCCGTAATAGGGCATAATAACCTTTCGAGCTGAAAGCTTTGATGTAGAATTTGTAAATACTTTGTGTTATGGTAGTTTGAAATGGGAGGATGTGGAGATTTAAGTACCAGAGGATTAGATTCTTGTGGAGAATCAGTATCGCTGTCCCTTTACCTCCAAAAAATATATTAGAAGTTAGCTATCATGCATTAAGTAATGAACAAAGTAGCCTGTGCGTGTATGATCAGGTAATAATACTAAACATATCATGCATTAAGTATAAAACCTCAAAACATATTGTTCATAGTTCAAAGTCTAAATTGAATTCAGAAAGTTAGCTAGACATGCTGAACATAGACATCTCAGATTTTTATATAAAGCAACAAGTAAATAATGAACAAAGTAGCTTGTGCGTGTATGATCGGGTCTGGCGCGCCGCTCTGGCTTTGCGCGTTCAAGGTCTGGTCATTCCAGCAGCTGGTGCGTCGCTTCTCCAAAAATCGCTCTCTGATCTCCCTAATATGTTCTATTTTTAGTTACAAACTCCTAGGGCTTCCGTGACAAATTAGGTAATATCTAATCTAGGAAATCGTCATTATCTTCTATGTTTGGAATTAAAAAAACTTTCTGCGCTCTGCTGACGTCATCACCGACTTCGACAGTTGTCTGCTGACGTCATCGGCCAAACTACGCGACCCATTTGCGCGCTCAGCTAAATTGTTCGTGCTCGTTTCCTAACTTCTTGGGTTGTTTCTTCTGAGGATTAAGCCTTCGGTTTGTTCATCTTTTACTGCACATTCATCCTTAGCATTCAAATACACATGAAATACAAAACTACACCAAAACTGTAATCTTACACTTTAAATGATATAAACAAGCATATTGTAAAGGACCTAAAATGACATATGAAAGTGCCTTATCACGGGGTGGGTTCATGCTTGTGCATTAAAATTTCATCATAACATTATCTCGAGTTGCACACTTTAGGCATAGAACATTTGCATCAAATTAACTTTCATTCATACATTTTGCAAAAAACTTGAAAACATGGTTGCTAAGCTAAGTCATATATTTGATGAGCATAACTAATTATGAAATGTACATCTCCAATAATTGATCACAATGTTTCTTGATGATTGGATACCCTAGGCGATGCATCATTTGTATGATATGATCCTTATTCTAGCTTGAATCAATTGACGCTCTCTCTATGCATGCTTCATAAAAGTTGAAATTAGTGAGCATATACAAATTTTAAAATGAAAAATGCATAGAACCTCTCTCTTGCTCTTAGGTGATCTTAGCATGATCACAATGTTTGCACGATAGTCTCCTTTGCTTGCATGCCCATTGATTGCTAATTAGACTCACTGTCAAGTTTTAAGTATGGGGTCATGCATCATTAGTTTTCTCAAAAGAAAAAAAGAGAAAGAAAAATATAAAAAAATCAAAGAAAGTCATTGTAAGTGCCGGGGGTTAGGAAGATAATTTCTCCCTCGAAAGTACTTGCATGGCAACAAAAAAAGCGTATGACGCTTGTGTGTTAGAAATAAGAGAAAAAATGATTAAAAAACCCCTCCTTGATCCTTGTCTTTGTGTCTTGCAAATATATCGTGAGCATGTTTGCGAATGGAGCTTTGTGAAATTGTTTGAATTGTCTAAGGGAAGATCCTTGCATTTATTGCGTGAGCAAGTTGAGAATTCTTTGTTTTAATTCATATCCGTTGTTGTCTAAGCTCCTCTTCTCTTATGAATTATGTCGTTTAGTCTAATGCTTGAGAATGAGCTTTAAATCATGAGCTTATGGACTTGCCCTTGCAAGCATAGGTGATTGATTTGACGAAACTTTATGTGTGCTAAATCTTCTTTGTGAATTGTGCATGAGAGTAGAGCGGAATGGAATTTTGATAATGGCTATTATAAGTGTTTGGATCTATGAATGTTAGCTCTTTAAGGGTTTGATATGATTCTTGATATCTTGTGTGATATGAATAGGGTGTACATTTCCACATCTTTTTGATCCTAACTTGACTTACCTTGTTTAGCAATCACATTACGATTCTTTATGCTAAAATGGATGATTGTTAGGGGATTTGTGAGTATTCCTTTTCTGAAAACTCTCACGAGACTATAACTCGTCCTCTAGGGTAGCCTAGGGGTTTAAAGGCTTGATGCATGTGCTAAATGCATCTGTGATGCCTACGAAAGTGAGTTAGGAGTAGTTTACTTTGTAGTTGCATTCATGTGATGAGGGAATTTGCTATTGATGTTTGATGATCCATAAGATTTGCTATATTTTTTGGTTGACATATCTAGTTTAGCATTCTTATGTATGACTCATATTACAATTGTTCGGGACGCACAAGATTTAAGTGTGGGGTATTTTGATGAACGAATAAATAAGTCTATATTTATTCGTATCCTCGCTTAATATTTTGTACGTTTCTTATTTTATTGAGAGTCTTTTGATGCTTTTCGTGTCTTTTGCAGAATAAAATCAAATCTATGGCAACGCGAGGCACCTTGGGGAGATTTCTGGATTTTCGGGACAAAAGATGACTCGACCGAGTCAAAAGGACGCGAAAGTGACTCGGTTGACCATGGACTGTACTGTGCAAGTGACTCGCCCGAGTCACTTTTTGACTCGGGCTACAACAAGACTATCATATCAAGGAACCAAGCTAGGAGATCATCACCAAAGCTCAAAGAGAAGCTTCCCATCACTTTTCAACTCTTTCTTTCCATTTTGATGTACTTATCTTATGGTTGGAACATGTTTAACCTTGATATGTGTGAGTAGTGCTAGGTTTGGGGATCTCATGATCCCTTAGGTTTGGTTTGATCATGTAAACAATCATTTTTACTTATTGAATGAAGTTTGGTTGGTTTTCACATGAAATGGATATACTCATATTATGATGTGTTTTATGTGTTTGACAAAATGCCTAGGAGACTATCATATCAAATGTAACATTAACGTAATCAATGATGATTGATATTTTGACGTCCACTATCTATTTCATGAATTTTATGTGATCATGCATGCATGAAAGTGATGAATGATCATGTAGATAGGTTTTATTTGAAAAGCTCCTATGTAACCGATCAAAAGATCGAGACGTTGAGATTATGGAACATAGGAGATACAAAGTTTAATAGATCGATGGTTTGAGAACCGTGTCACTCACTTTCGGCCCTTACTAATGATGGAACGATGGTTGAAATTGGTTAAGGGATGATTGACAACCTAGGAAAATTGACTAAGCTCATTTATAAGAAATCTTAATAGTGTTTGCATGGAATTTAATTTAGCCTAGGGGAAATGAATCCCTAAATCCTTTTTATTGATTGTTATCTCATCTATTTAGCTTACTTTGTTAGAATCAACAAAACCTTATAACCAAATCCCCCAAAACCTTTTAGATTACCAAAGTAATGCATCCTAGTTAACTTAGTTAATAGTTTCCCTTGGGTTCGACTCTAGGTCATCCCTAGAAATCTAAATATTGTTTGACTTGTGTTTAGGACTAGTGTTCCACGAATACGTCCTAAAAACTAAACGTCAGATACTTGTAATTATCTAGTGTTCCACGAATACGTCCTAAAAACTAAACGTCAGATACTTGTAATTATCCTGTGGAGTAGGAATTAGATATTCCAGAAGGGTAATGCGGGATTACTGAAATAAGAATTACCTATGTGAGAGAGAAGTGTGGCCGCTTCAAAGGAGAATTATGAGGGCTTAATTCTTTAGCAACTCTCACAGAACCAGGCTAGGGTTTCAGGGCCAAAATGAACCCACCCATGAGAAATGTACGTATACCAGGACAATATCTGTGGAAGATTTGTACTTTGTTTACACAATAAGACGAACAGTTCAAAGACATCGCCAGTAAAGAATGCATATCTTTCAAGGGAAGGTTCAAAGGTTTTGCCACACCTATCCTATGCAGATGTTGGCCGTAGAAACTATCACCACCAGTACTGATTACTTTTTGATTTTCTTCATGTGGGGGATTGTTGGAAATTTTATTAATTTCAAGTGTGTGAAGAAAGTGAGTTTGTCTCATTTTTGAGAGCCAATTTCGGTGTCTTGTGTACATCGAATTGAATGGTTCAAGTCTTGATAAAATTCCTTGCAAGGTGTACTATAAGATTGAATATTCGAATGCCAAAATTGATCGAGTATCGAGTGAGATATCGATGCTCGAAATTGCATAGAAAACATGACAAGTTTGAGTCCATGTAGAATGGATGTCAAGACTTATGTTTCCTAAGTCACTATGAACATGTGTGACATGATTTTACATCTTATATTATGCAATTATCCAAAGTAACCAAAACTACGAAGTTTTGTCTTAGGAGATAACACATAACCGACTTGACTAAGTCTGCGTTATCTATTGGCATGCATGCTGCTTAGTATTCCATCATCCCATTATCTTCTAGGAAGTTACAAAGTTAATAGGGAAGTGGGTGGAGACTTTTTAGCTAACTGAATGGCTTCTGAGTAGTATAAAAGGAAACTAGCTGCCTTCTTTTGGTAAAGGATCAAATGAAAACAAGCAGTTTTTGTGAAAACTGTAAACAAATCTCGATCATCCATATATTTTGATCAAGCGGTTTCTGTTTAATGGGCAAGATATTATTTTTAATTGCTGAAAGAGTAAACCCGAAATTAGGGATGCACAACCAGTCTGGACCGGTGGACCGTAAATTTTTGAAAATAGGGACCGTGGACCGGACCGGACCGTTACGGACCGTGGACCGGACCGGACCGTTACGGACCGGTCCAATTACGGTCTGGTCCGGGTTTGGACCGTAAATCCGTAATTATTATTTTTGTTAAATTTTTAATTAAAAAAATTAATTAAAAAAATCAAAATAATATATATTTTTAACTTTATATACATTTTATTAAATATTCTAAATATTTTCAGGAATATTTTGGTTTTTTTATTTTTTATTGGTATATATATATTTTATATGATATATTTTTAATATTTTAATATTTTATATTTAATTAATTTATATTACGGTCCGGACCGGACCGTACCCTAAATCTCTTGGACCGGACCGGATCGTAACTCGTAAATCTGAAATTTTATGGATCGTGGACCGGACCGTAATTAGACCGGGACCGGACCGGACCGGACCATAACGGTCCGGTCCAATTTTGTGCATCCCTACCCGTAATGTAACATCTTAAATATTCTTCAAATATTAAACATTAAATTCCATCCCCTAAATAATGGTAACTGTTTAATTACGATTCAATATTCGAATATTTTCATTGAGGATTTCTATAACACATTCCTTAAATTATGGCAACTGACAATTTAAATTTTGAATTATTCATCACATATTTTGGAAAATAAAGCGTGTTTCGTTTGTTTTTTTCAAAAAAATACCTTTGATTGTGAATTAATGAAACCTGAATCGTAATTGATTCGTAGTATGAAACTTGATTCGTAATTGTATTTAATTGTCTAACATGTGTATGATTCACTAATTAATGAAACATGGTTCTTTATAATTTTATGAATCATATTATGGTTCAAAAACCAATGAATCATAATTTTCATGAATCATCATTATACATTTATGAATCATACACCATTTGAACATTGTAGCTATGGTTCAGAAATAAATGAAGCATGGTTCACGGAACATCCTTTGTAAATTTATGAATATTACATCATCTTACGATTGTCATTTGGATTATGGTTTAGAAACCAATGAATCATGCTTCATGAATCATCTTTCGTCAATTTATGAATCATACATCATCTGAATTATTTAGATGTATGGATCAAAAATAATTCGAGTATATATATGATAGATGCGTTAGATCTGCAATCGTAAGCAAAAATTGTTAGATACATCGGAATCTATGTTGACTTAACTTGTAGTTCAACTTACATTCAAATAAGAATCGCGAACTCACCGAATTCAATCTATCTTAAGATGGTCTCCGTTGGCTAGCCTCCTTACAACGATTCGATTAATTTTTCAGAAAGAACATAAATCCACGACGTCCAATTTGGTTGATTTGGTGTTGAATTTGAAACGGGAGGTTTAAGAATGGAATATCAAAATCCCATAACTTTTGTTAATCGTTCTTTTAGTCTAAATTTTTTAGATTATTTACTTTCCTAATATGCCCTTTTGTTTGATTTTAGAATTAAATTTAATCATTAAATATGTTTTTTCGAATCAAAATTTGACCCAATTTTGAAACCGTAAGATTTCTCTAACAAATTGTGTGTGTGACTACATTGTTATTATCTTTGTTGACTGTTTTAACATAAGCTGTCACAGATAGTAAATAACTTGTGACGGGCTATTCAGCGCATTGGGACAAATCTATCTAAGACAATAGATCTCACACTATTTTCAATTTTCTGAATTTCTTCGCAAAACAAGATCAGCAGCTGAAAAAAATATCTCAACTCACGCTTTTCTTTTGTGCAGCATCGAATCATTATGAATAAAATAATTAGTAAGAGATAAATAACTCATTTTTTGTGTTGAGGATCAAACATCACTTGTTAAGTAATTTTTTCCTCCGAAATTATAAAACAGAATGCAACTCAGTTTTAATTAACAAAAATATTTCTAAAAAATCTCTTTTACAAGTAGTAGCAGAGTAGCCATAAAATTGAGCCATGTAATATTTACGTATAAATAATATATATCCCACTCGCACATCTATTTTGACATATATTTGTGGTTTGACCGTCCGCATATTTTGGGTCAGGTACGATTCTTCTTTCCTTCTTCTTCGTTCCATTCGATCTCCTTCTTTTTGTAATCTTGTCTAGAGTACTTGCGGTTGTGAATTCAGTATTCCACTCTTTTCATAGCCTAGCAGCGGTTGGTTTAATTGACAAGGCAGATCTGCAGTTGTAGATTCAATTGAAAAGGCAGATCTGATTCCAGAATTAGGGTTTGTTTATCTGCTGCTCTAGTAATTTTTAATTGTTTTTGTTCTAATTACTGCTGATTTTGATTTTGTAGATTGAAAATTATTCAATGCCTTCTTACGATAACATGTCCATTCTGGGCGAAGGTGTGTGCATCTCTTTTTTCATTCAATAAATTCTCTCTTCTGGTGAGATTACAACTGCATCCTCTTACCTGCAGCTCTGTATGATAAATCCAAGATGAAGATACTGTTTAAGGAGTGGATGCGTGATAACGAACGAGTTTATGCCGATAACAACGAAAAGAAATTCCGTTTTAAGGTATTCAAGAAGACCGCACAGTATGTATATTACCATAATACAAGTGGCGTGGATAAAAAGGGGGAACATTCGGTTGTGATGGGGCTTACTTGCTTTGCAGACATTACTGATGAAGAGGCCGCAGAGTGTTGCTTCGGCGAAATTGAGGAGGATGAGGATGAATAAGTGTATTGATGTATCTTGTTAATACATGAACATAGATTTGCTTATCCAAACTAGATGATTCTTAGGAACATCTTTTGTTCATTTGGTTGTAAAGTGGAGCAGTGCTTATGGTTTTTTCAAAACAACAATGTTACTAAAATATTTGAGAGGAGTAATGTCATCCCTATTTTCAATATGTAATTAAGCAAGTTTCATGATATGGACCGTTAGAGGGATTACACAATGACATATATCACAATTCTTCCGAATCAAAACGTTCCTTTCCAACTTTGTTCAGCTGATCAAAACTCAATAATAATCCGAAGCTACCCTTAACCATTTGCTAGAAGCTGTCATATTAATATATGATTACTTGTCATTGCAGGTGATGGCGATGTCGGGGGTCGACAACTGTATTTGTATTTGCTGCAGAGGAGATAAAGGCATTACTGTGTGATTGTTAATCATCTCAGATGAGTTGTTGCTGTCCTCGCCAGTATTTTGACAACTATTATTGTTTCTGTTCTTCAAAGTTTGCTGAAGATAGATTTGCCTCAGCCTCTCAACTTCTCGTTTCAGCGCTTCTTGGTGGGCTGCAAATTATTAAAGAGCTCGAATCAAGTAATTGTAAACCCTAAACTAGGCTTACAATGGTTAATTAATGATACAATTAGCAAATAAGAAACTAGCAATCAACCACTAAAACTCTGATCTCAAATGTTAGTGGAACAAAAGGAACAAGGACATTCAAAATACTCTTTCCGTCCCATTATTTATGTCTCGTAGGCGCAGAACGGAAATTAAGAAATATGAAGAAAAGGAGAAAAAATTATTTTGATAGACAATAAATGCTGAAGGATGTACGAATGAGAATAATAAATGCTAAAGGTGAAGAGAAAGGTGTGGTTAAAATTAAAGAGATATGTCCATTTTAAGTAAGTTATAGATATTTGAGATGACTAATCAAAAAAGGAGACAAAAATAATTGGACGGAGGGAGTACTCAATTATTATTAAATCTCAGAGAAAAGAAGTATTTCAACTATTTAATTAAACTAGTGTCTATATTTATCATAGCAAGACGGGATGATAATTGTAAGACGGAATGACATAATCTTAATCGTTGATTTGATTAATCAAACGGTTGAGATTAAAGTTAGTTTTTATATAATGGGCGGTTGGATTTGCAAAAAACCCTAGCGGTTGAGAGTGGCGGTTATATTTTTGAATCAAATCTCATCCGTTGAATCGTTAGAATTCAACGATCGAGATTGTGTCTCACGGTCTCACATTTATTTACAT
This sequence comes from Sedum album, assembly GCA_006409495.1. Classification (NCBI taxonomy): domain Eukaryota; kingdom Viridiplantae; phylum Streptophyta; class Magnoliopsida; order Saxifragales; family Crassulaceae; genus Sedum; species Sedum album. Next base: position 177,953 of record QZGG01000201.1, on the reverse strand, counting down.
ATCCTCCTAGAACCATCTCGTATCTTATCACTGTAATTTTTATTGATCTTTTTGAGCATGTGATTTCACAGTAACAAAATCCTAATGAAGTTATGGTTCATACCATCTTTGAAAAGTTTATCTTGAGCAAGAGCAGCAATCCGTTGCTTGAGAGCGCTGTTGTCAACATTTAGTATCAACCTCTGATGATCTAAGAACGCGACTCTTGGTGACAAAGCCGAAACCTCACTCTACAAATATTAGAATGAAATGCAATTCACCAACAAAAATTTACATGCTAATTTTATTTAATTTTGATAACAAGCAGAGTGTGATATTATTTGAAATGTGAAGTCATCAATACGTACCTGCAGTGATGTAACAGTTCGTTCAAGCTCGGATATGTATTGTAACTTTCTTACCCTTGACCTCTGCGCAGATTGCCTGTTTGCCAAAATTCTAGCAGCCCCAGCAAATCATAAATTTAAGTTCAGTAAGTGAAGAAAAAATTTGTCCGCAAAATAAAGACATTTTTCGAAGTTGTTGTATAGCAAAGGGTTTGTTGTATGTCGTTGTATTGTAATTAATAATGTTGAAATTAAAAAATATGAAATAGAAATATGATTACCTCTTAACTCTCTTGGGATCTGCTTTGGAGTCACCATCTATAGGTTGTAGCCCCAGGGATTCCGAAGAAACTTTGTTTGAACTATCCACCTCTCCGAGAGTCGGCATTGCTGGTAAATGTAACATATTCTCTGACAACTGACATGGTCTCAGTACTTGATCCTCATTGTTGCTATTCTGATCCGAAGGAATGGATAATGGCGATGACATGGTTGTGTTGGATGTAGGAGGCGGCATGTCCAGCGATATGTCATCAGTGAACATGGAAATAAGTTGGTCGTCATCTAGGTGGTCAAAGCCATTATGATCATGTTGATGATCTTTATCCCCAAATTGAGCAAGTGTTTCTGCTGTTTCAATAAATGTAACTCCATCGCTCACCGATCTTCTGTGATGGCCTCGGCGTGATGAGGTGAAGCCTAGGAACTCATCTACCCAAGAAAGGTTAGGATTAGGGAGGTTATTTTGATGGGTGGCAGCTGTGGAGGCTGAGGCTGCCATATGAGGCAGCGTAGGCGGTGCTAGAAGACCGGTCTGGTTGTTATGATTATGGTGTGGAAAAAGAGGCCAGTTTTGAGTCATGTGAGGAGGTATTTTAGGTGGCAGTTGTGCCATTTGGTAGAAAACAAGGGTGATAACCCAAGAAAACAGCTGCTCCAATCACCTACAAGTAAATATATCTCTCCCTTTCTTTGTTTCTCTATCTGGAGAATCCAAAACAAGTGATGATGAGAAGCCTACAATCCTTCTATGTTTAGTAAGTTTGGAGTTATAAAGGAGTTGGTTGAGGAACTGAGTAGAGAAGGATCATAACACAAAACTCTTTATGAATATCAATTATATACAATGACTTTAGGACAATGGTTCAAGAAGGACCGTTATATATTTGTAGGATCGTAGACACGACTTCGATCATTACTTTTTAATAATTTAACGGCTGAAATTTAAACTCCAAAATAATCATCTACTCCAACCGCCTATATATTTTGCAAATCCAACCGTCATATTATAAAAAAACAAAATTTTCAACCGTCGAATTAATCTAATTAATGATTGACATTTTGTTCTTCTGTCTCGCAAATACTTACCGTCTCTATAGAACTTATCACATAGCATTAGTAATTAAGTATACAAAACAGTGTGGTCGTAGACCTGTAGTGGTTTAGAGGTGAAGTATACTGAATAGTATAAATGCATTTTTTTCTATAAAAAGTAAAGAGGTCACATGGGAGGGGTATTACAGACAGCTGTCTTTTAGTCTTCACAACATCAATGTATCATGCATTGCTACTGTACGTAACAACATTTCAGATTTTTATTGTAGAATTTATTGTATTATATTGCTGAGTAGCTTCTAGGATGAAGTCTCCAACTGTATATACGCGGTTTCTATTAGAAACTGATACGCAGAATATCAAGCATGTGCTAAATCTGACCTTGTTCTTCCACATTTGATGCACCATCCATATTTCTAAGGATATCTATAATCCAACTTTTGCAATGGAAGAAAGATCATGGGATGTTTTTCAAATTCAAATATATAATCAAAACGCATGATTTCAAATAAATATACTAAAATGGCGCGCCTTTGGTCATTTAAAAACCCTAAATCAGATTTATGAAGGTTTTAGGGAGATAAACGGTCAAACGAACAAAAAATTAAATAATTTGTCAAAATATCAAAACATGCATTACAAAATTTGTTTTTGTTTGTTACTCCTAGAGTATGTGATCATGGGAGGATGTCAAACAATGATAAGTTAATAAACCATCTCTGTTTATAAACCATTAAAAGATTTACATTAAAAATTTAGTGACAATACGTTTCAATAGTTTCATTTTATACCACGTACGCACAATAGTCATGTTGCATGAAATTGATGCTACGTAACTTACGTCGTAGTAACTAATGCAGCGATAAAATGTCTAACTATTTTAAAGCAGAATTTTAAAATAATATCACACGATTTTCTTTGTCGCTTAATTAATGGGTCATATGGCACAGTGAGTTTGGGTAAGACACATGTCACAAGTGCCTCTAGGGATATAATTAAGGTTACGTTTTGGATTTTGTTGAGATCAGAATAGAGATCATATTTATAAAATTGAAGATGCAAAACCTATATACACAAAACAATAACAAAGTGCAATATAAATAAAACATTCATGGTTTTGGTGATAACCAGCCAAGTAAGTAAATGTAGAAATACAAATAAGGGAAAAGAAGGGACCGCATGGAAGGATATAAATTCTTACTTCTAAACAATGATAATGAAATTATTATAAAATGAGTTAAGATCTAGAGAGACATGTAAATTTTGTGAGACATAAGAACGTAATCTTGGTCATTGATTTGATTAATTCAATGGTTGAGATTAAATTTGGTTTTTTATTAATTGGACAGTTGGATTTTCAAAAAACACTGACGGTTGGTAATTGACGGTTACCAATATCAACCGTTTGATTGAAAAAAATCGACGGCTGAGATCATGTTTTTCCATCTTACAAAAGATGCATGTCCTCCTAGAACCTTTCACATTATAAAATACTGACATTTGTGTTGAGTAATAATGGCTTTTATTTGTAGATCGAAGCAACCACATGGAAGGATAAACATATTTATTCAGCTTTGTCGTTGGTCCAGTGCCATGCAGATGTTCGGAAGGACCATTGCCAGTGAGGTTCCAAGAACATTTCTTTTAAAAAATCATATGCCATTATTATTTAGTATGATAAAGTAGAGAGAGTATTACATAAATCGTGTGTCCTCCCTTCTCCAGTATCTCCTTCCCATGTGACACTTTGCTTAAGCCCCCACCTCGCGTCAAACTGTCCTTGCTTTGTCCTCTAATTTGCCTCACATGGCGAGCCAACATTACTTGTATGATTTTCTAGCTCAATAGGCATGGTGTGTCTACCTCTGCCCAACAGAAATGCATATCATTTATATCTTATAATTGATCATGCTCGTATCAAATCAAGCATTCATGGCTACTTATATTTCAAGATAGGTTTAAATGGATTTTTTTACTGCTAGTTTAAAGAGCTTTTAACATATGATAATAATTACGTACGTATCGCATTAACATATTGCACCATTGCAAAAGCTAGTTATGTATGGGTATGGCTGGCTGGCTGGCTAGCTAGCTTAATTAGTTTCCTTGTAGAATACGCGTCGAAATATCATTGTTAAATAATCTATTGTTTGCTTTTTTTTTCAAGCACGTGATAGTTTCTAACTGTGTAGAGTGAACCACAAGTGATGGTGGGGTTCAGCTCGTTTGCTACCCACTTAAATTTTTTAGCCAATAGATTTGTGCCACGTGCACAAATCTGTGTATAAAGTTGCAGCATTTAATGCATCTGTGCATATTGGACAAAATTTGGTGCAAATAGGATAAAAAAAGTGCAGATTGTGAACCATTGGATCGAAGTGATCCAACGGTGTCACCGACGACTTTTCCAACTGACATGAATTTATACACTTCCCTTGGACTCATCGAGCTCATCGGTAAATTTCTACACTTCCATTTCTACATTCTTGCTACAACTCGCCGTTTAACTCCGTTTGTGTCTGATCCTGGATTTGCAGAAAGAGCGGCGAGATTCACGCCGAGCTGCGATCTTGGATTTCTCATTAGATTCACGCCGATCCTGGATTTGCAGATAGAGTTGCTGTTGAGAAATAGTCAAAAACGGTTAGAAAAATATTAGTGGTTATTAGTTTAATGGTTCATAATAATTAGGTGGTGGTTTATCTTTTTGTAATCTTTATTTAAGTTACGTTTACAAGTGAATAAACAGTTGAATATTTTTCAATTTCCTTCTTCGATCCTAAACCGATTTAGTAAACCGACGGTGGTATCAATTTGCTACTGTCCGTCGGATTAGAAAAATTGGGAGAGCGGTGGTAGACAAGTTGTCTCAGAGTCTACAAGTTTTAAGAAGAGGTATAATTAAATTTTTTGGTAAAGATTTGTAAGGAGTTTGAAGATGTCATTTTGCTTAAAGGTGTGGCTAATTACTGAGGATAGTTCTTTAGAGATTTATGGGGCTTGAAAAAGTTTAACTTGGGAAGAAATAGTGTGACTGCTCTTTGAGTGTACCAGTGCGAGTGAAGCACTTTGAGTTGATCAATGCGAGTGAAGCACTTTGAGATGACCAGTGCGAGTGAAGCACTCTGAGAAGCACTTCGACGAGAACGGTGCGAGTGAAGCACCATTGATGAGCAGTTTGTAAACTGAATATTGACATGTTCAGTTTAAGGGAGGAATTGTTGAGAAATAGTCAAAAACGGTTAGAAAAATATTAGTGGTTATCAGTTTAATGGTTCCTAATAATTAGGTGGTGGTTTATCTTTTTGTAATCTTTATTTAAGTTACGTTTACAAGTGAATAAATAGTAGAATATTTTTCAATTTCCTTCTTCGATCCTAACAGCTGCGAGATTTTCTTACTTTAAAAATCGGAACAAATCGGTCGCAATGCTTATTGAATTCATGCCAAGCTCTGACGACAAGTTTGTGTAAGCAACTCAATCTACTCTTTTTCTAACCTCACGCCTATTTGAATCTGTATTTATATCAGCTGCTATTTTTTGAAATCCTCAGGGTATCGTTAATGATGAACAACAGATAAGAACAACCTTGCTGATTCGGAGAAAGATTCAAGCTTTATTCGATATGAGTGTGTGGATCTGTTGTTGTTCTATTTTGTAGAATTGGAGTTTGAAAATAGGAGGAACAGATGTTGTATGACGTCGCCGGCTGCTAGAGTTTAGTGTTCGGTTGCGGATGGGGCGACGGCTAGATTTTAGTAGAGATGAAAAAAATTGATATTGTTGTAATTATTGTATAATTTATGTATTTAAATTTAAAATACATGAAGTGTATTGTATTAAGTTATGTTGCACAAAAAAATATTGCGAAATACCAAAATAATTCCACCCGATATTTACTTACGCGACATATCTCATGTTGCATTCAAATCAAATTACATCGAAATAATAATGTTTCAAAACGTAAACGTTAAAACAACATAGCCTAATGTAACAGTTAAATATTGCAAAAGTGGAAAATACTAATGCAACATAGAATACAAAGTATGTTGCACGACTTATGCAACACGTCTAATGACACAGATATTTTTGCAACATGTAGTATGTTGCATAACGCTTATGCAACACATTTTCATTCTTTTGCATCATTTATCGCTATGTTGCATAGTCATAAAAATGGCGTAGTGTTAGAGACTAAGTTATAGGAGAAGTGCATGGTTGGACTAAAACGTTTCTGTCAATGGGAGGTGGCGTGTAGCTTGTTAACTCAGTCTTGAGTTCTATGCGGATTCATGCTATGATGACTTTACCTGTTCCTTCTTCAACTCTTTGATCGTTGACTTAGCTAATGTCGTCCTTTATCTAGGAAGATGACAGCAAGAAAAACATCATTGGATCCGTCGGGAAAGGCTTTGCTGCATGAAACTTTTGGCTGCTTGGGTATTCATAATATGAAGGACGTCATGCTATCCTTGCGTTGTAAAAGAGCTTGGTCTTACGTGACCGAAACCTCTCTTCGGGAAAAATATGCTCGATCTCGCTTTATGCATGAGATGTGAAAATTTAGGAACTGTATGGTAGTGGTCTCTAAAAAATATTAGTTACAAGTGATTGTGTTAAGTTGTTATAACACCTAAAATATAGAATTCTCCCTTATCATACAATTGCATAGCTGCAACCTATCTTCTAACAACAATGAACCCCCTTGTTTACTAATTTCTGCTTGACTAGTTCTTCTTTATAGTTTTATGTGGATTCGACCCCTACTTACCAATTCATTAGATCACAAGAGGGTTATAAGATTTGACGTGTACAATGACACGCGTTCAAATATGTTGTTCCGTTCATGTGGCTTATTGCATGAGTATGAAAAGTAATTTTCTCGTCCATCTCTTAACGGGAGGTGTCTTCTTGTTTTCAATTCCAACTTCTCCCCTTGCTCTGCCAGATGTCCATGACCTTATCTTAAATTTTACGGTAAGTTGATATATGTATAAGTTGTTTCATGTGTGTCAAATATATTTCTACTTTGCATAGGTTATAGATTTACATGTCAGCCCTATGTTTTGTGTGTCTGTAAGCTTTGAAATTCTTTGATTTGAAGATTTCAATCCTCTAAATATGTAAATATTTTATTTAGCCAGTGTTGAGTTAGATTTATAAATTTGAGGATTATAATATGGATAAAGTTTGATGAATATGTCAATAGTAGATATACGCTACTTTGAGAATGTCAAACATTCTATTGAGTTTGTTAGAGTAAACAAAAAAGTCGATACACTATTTCTCACGTCGAAAATTTAGAAATAATGAACGTTGGGTTACATTGAGTGAAATGCGAGATTATTTGATTTTGTATGATAACGTAGAAACAAGACCGCGCATAAAAGTATTGCAAGATTTTAGCCAAAAAAAGATAATTGTATTTTAAGAGTGAAATAGCTATACTGAAAATCTGTGATAGAAGGAATACAAGTGAAGGTGGTAAGTCAATGATTTGATAATATTTTGATAAACATTTACAGATACGCAAAGATTATTATCTTGGAAAATATTTTACCCCAAATCATATCGAGAGGGTACAAAGGTATTGATAATAATATACGTGCCTACAAATATGGTTGTGTACTAAACTGTAGAGAATTAGGGGTTTTGATAGTTGTCTAATTTTTGATGAGCCACGATTTACTTAGAATGAGAGAAATGGATGGATTCCAAAGAAGATTGTTCATTACTTTCAATTATCTCCTAGATTACAAAGACTTTATATGTAACCAAAAGTTGTAAAGGAAAAACAATGACACACATAAAAATGGTGGCTGAATGAGAGGGCGATCTTAGACATTCGACATATAGAGATCTATGAGAAAATACAATAAGAAGTTTTTGATCACCCAATATCTAACTAATTTTCCACATCTGTAATAACATCTACAGACAAATGCAAGCACATATCACTTCATTTTCAAAATTATTTCTTCCGCAACACTTTCATAACATGATGCTTTTAAGAAGTAAATCTTCATCGATGCAATCATTAGCCTTGCATGTACGAATATTATTAAGGGATAAAAGAAACTTTTAGATTTTTGATACACTACACTATTTTATCCCTTATGCAATGAATTCAACATTTCGTCGCTTAAAATATCTGTGGCATAGGTTTTATGCAGCGCAAACAAGCTGTTGCATAACAAATGCGTCGCTTATTTTGCGTTCCATATGACGAAAAATACTCTAAATAACAAAATAAAGAAAATTAAAAAGGTGCCAGATAATATCTTATGCCACGTCATCTAAAGCCACATTGAAATGTCGTTGCATGAAGTTGTCCACGTCGGATCTCCGTTGAATAGTCAAAAGCAATTTAAGCATTTGTACGGACTTCAACATATTAAATTTTGGTTAGTGTGAACTCCGATCGATGCAACGAATATTGTTGTGGCTTAAAGTACTTTGTCGCATAAAATTGAAAGCTACATTTAATGTTACCTCACCAAAAACTTGTACATTTCTCACACTTTGCACGGCCTCTACTGATCTCCTCCTCCGCTCAAAGCCTCTACTCTCCTCCGCTCCAAGCAACTCCACCACGGATTCCTGCTGCTCACCTTCAATTTCCGATCATAATACGTTGTCTACTTTGAAATTTTAAGGTAAGATCTATGTGTGTACAAATTATTATAAGTGAGTAAATTTTTTTGAGTTATAGATGTTCAAAGTTGTTTTGAATTTGTGGGTGATGATAATTTTGTATTTTTTATTAGGAGACTGTTCAATTTTATGCGTCTAAGTTAATTATTGGTTGATGTAAATGTTGTATTTTGGAAGGTTGAGTTAGATTTATAATTTGGTTGCTTTTATATTATGTATGTTTTATGGATGATTTATTGTTCAACTCCACCACAGTTGTTTTATTTTGTAAGGTTGAGCATATATATTATGGATAAAAGTTGGATGCTTTTATCAAGAGTAGATGTACGCTACTTCGACGGTGTGGAACGTTTTATTGAGTTCGTTAGAGTAAACAAGAATGTGTCAACACACTGTTGTCCATGTCGACACTGTAGAAACCATGGACGTTGGGTCACATTGAGTGAAATGTGTCAACACACTCTCTAACTTATGCATGAATGAGGAAAACAAAGTCGATGTCTGAAATTTTGAATTCAGGTTGTACTTTTTGATGTATGGAACTTTGTTTTTGAAATGTGTATTCCGAGTTCATAAAACTGAGTTGAACAGATCAAGTTAACAGGTTAATAAGTAAATAAGTAGTTTAGTTAGAGTTTATAAGACGTAAAATTGCTGTTGCATAAAACACAGAATGAGGTTGCATAAGTTGACGTTTTGCAAAATACTAAAAACTGGGTGTTGCATAATACTAGAAACTGGGTTATGCATAAATTAGGCTTATGCCACGTTTCCCTTGCAACATAGTATGTTTGTCTCGTAAGTTATATTTTATGCCACATACACAAAAATGGTCATGTTGCATAACATCGATGCAACGAAGGTTAAGCAACGTCCACTTATGCGACGACTGTTCGTTGCGTTTAATTTTAAGCCATGTTTTTAGACTATAGACAACAAATTTTCTAGCATTGCATAAGGGGTAAAATGGCGTAGTGACACTAGGCAAAGATTACTGAGTTTTTGGAAGAAATGGGATCATCCGAAGAAGATGCACGTTAACAGTTTTCGCAGGTTTTAGAAGTCCGGCGTAAAATTGGACTCATAATACCTTATTTCAAAGAGAAAGACTAACTTGTCAGGAGTCACCACTTCGCTCATCACATATGGGCTTTTTAGGGCATTTGAGTCCATTTACTATTTTGTTTTTTTAATGTTTTTAAATATTTTTCATAAATTTCTTAATTTTATTTTTAGAGTTTTCGAGTTTTCCTATTAAAGGAAAGTTAGCTAGCGTTGTTAGACAATTGATTTTGATTTTAATAAAAAGTTTTAGGGTTTTAGGGGAGTTAGCGTGTTCTTCCGTGCACGTATGTTGCATCAATTTCTAAAAAATATTCCTCTTATAATCCCAAGCTACAACAATTAAAATAGACAGAAAACACTAACATTTAGTAGCGTTATGATATCCACTAGTGGAATGTTGTAAACTTCAAATTATAAAATAAGTATATGACTTTATATTTTCCTAATTGGTGCTTTCTTACATGAGAAACAAGTATTGGCGTTTTACAACATTAAGAAAATATTTAAATGTCATAGTAGATATTCTTTAGATAAATAAATAATCAACAGGAAAGTCATTGATATTTCTTACTATCAAGGAGAGATTACTTGAGATAAAAATAATCTACATAGAAAGCTGGGATTTTTCTTAGAGTTTGAGCATCCTTCGGAATTTATTTTATATTATGGAGATAGAGAGAGGAAATTTTTTTGAACTTATTTAGAGGAGAGATTGAGTGCATTTTTATTAACATTATTATTTGTTATCGAGTTCAACACACAACAATTATATGCTCTACCCACTAAGAAGATATATCTATAGCGGAGTGAGTCGTAGTAGAATTCAACATGACAACAAGTTCATATTCACGTCATGTTCATTAAAGTATAGTGGTAGTTATTTTCGTCTGTCATGCGGATGATTCGGGTTCGATCCCTTTTAACGACGTCATTTCGGTGAGCAATTTTATGGTGTTCTTCTTAGAACAATAAGTACCGAGAACAAGAAGGTAATTTTTAAACAAATTAAATAAAAATGCATCAAATATTTTATTTCACCTCTAAGAGAATAACTAGCAAACGTTCGTACATACATATATTAAGTTGATAGGGCATCTTAGAGTAGAGCATCATATATTCTAGATACAATTGTTGTTCGTTCTCTAGAAAAGAGACAATAATTAAGACACAGTTCTCAAACTCCTATTAAACCGTGTAGTATTTGAATGTTATAATATCTTGGTATGCTGATCGATAAATCAAGTTTGCTTAACTACTAACCTGAGTTGAGTGCAGATGTCTGATCTCGTGCGTGCAACGCTCGTAAGTAGGATTCTCAATATCTCAATCTTAAGCTCAGTTCTCATTCACTTTTTAAGAGTTTATACCTACATAACCATTTCATGAAACACTTATCATAAATGTAGTTAGAATAAAAGATAGAACTAATAAAATCTATCACAATTGTATTGATACGTAACAAATGTAATGTTAATGGGGATTATTCTAAAGAGGACAAGATCACAAATTTGTGGACAAATCTTCCCTACCCTGGGAAGATGATGTTGACCAATTGGGATCATCCTAAAGTGTTATCTAGCATTTTAGTATAGGAGGGTATGTGCACTTATTTCAATTTGATGTAGATGTTCTATTATAGTTAAATATTTTATTAGATTTCGATGTTCTTCTTTATAATTTGTAGGCTGTGTTTGCCATGTAAATGGAGCAGAGGGAGTATAAAAAATAGTTTATCAAATTAATGAAATATAAAGGTTTTCTATTTTTTTATCAATCGACCAAGGGTTTCCAAGTTGAAAATCTATAATTTATTTTGCTCACACACGATTACATCATTCTTCCAAGGGTTCTTCCATGTTTTATTGGTTCTCAATACTTTGACATGCAACTGTCACCACATCTAAGTTGCTTAACCGAAATGAAACTGAAGTGCCACAAATTTTCGCACAACTGAATAATTGTCCTACTGTTGAGGCTACATGGCTGGATGCGATTCAATTTCGCAATTATTTTCCCTAGTTTAATCTTAAGGACTTAGTCTCTGCTCATGAGATAACTATGTTGCACCTGATGGGTTATGGAAAGGGCATCGACACAAATTTCCATTATTTTGGTGACTACGTGACTAGTTTGATACAATTGACTACAAGAAAATGCAAATGGTATGCAATCTTTGCAATAACTCTGATGCAAACTTAAATCTTTGTTCTTGCCATCTTTGTTCTTTCCCATTTGAATCATTTCTAATTTTAAATGAGTACTTATGTTTTTAAATGAGATACAAATTTTAAATGTAGGATCTCATATTACTACTCATTAAATAAGTACTTATGTTTTTAAATACAATATTAAAAGGATTATCTGTTGGATTTTTTTGATAATAGTATCTAAGCATCAAGAATTGAAAGAGTGATAGGTAGGAAGAAGTGATTTATGAGTATATGATACATAGAATGAAGCAATGGCGGATCCAGCCATTCAATAAAGGGGGGGCAAAAAATTGAAAAAGTAATGTTTCATACGAAAAATTGAGCCAACCTTTAAAAATAATTTTGGCTTTCTCCATTCGAGAGTAATCAAAAGGCTAAAATAGTTGGCGTTTTTAAGATATGGATTTTTGATCAAGAGAAAGTTAGAAATGCCTTGATAGATATGGTTAAGAGACGAACTCCCGTTTGCGATTTGTTGAGCCTGTCGATTTTAAACACTTTATTCGTGAAGCTTCCCCTTTGTTTTTCATTCAATCCAGATTGACCATGGCTCGAGATTGTTATCTCATGTACGATGATGAAAGATTGAAATAGTTATTGAGGACATATTAGTGGAGGACATTGCAATAGTTGTTGAAGAATGTGTGAAAGCTTGGAAAATCAATAAGGTATTTACCATAATAGTGAATAACGCGGCTTCTAACAATCTACTTTTGCATATTTTTAAAAGAAGCTTATACTTTGCAGTGGGTATATACAAGTAAAAAATATTTGAGAATGCATTAGATCACTGAAAATAATGGTTACGTGTGCTTGGATGTGCTCACGAGGTAGAACTCTAACTTTCTTTTGTTAAAATTGGAAATTAATTTTGAGAATGCATTAGATTAATTGAGGCTATAAGTTTGAGTAAATAGTGAAAACTACATTGTATGACAGGTTTAATGAGTAAATGAGGATTAATGATTATGTTAGTAGAGGAAGAAAAGAAAGCGTTGGTAGTTCAAGTTCATTGACCATGGGAGGAGGTGAAAGTGAAATGGAAGGAAGTTCCAAGCTTTATTCTTTGTACCTGATGCTCAAATCGAAGAATATTAATGAAAATAGAACATAATTAGATATATATTTGAACGAAAGTACTAAACACTTGAGTAGTGAGTTTGACATTTTGGGTTGGTGGAGATTGTATAGTCTCCAATATCCTATTCTTTCTCAAATGGCTCGGATGTATTAGTCGTTCCTATTTTTACTGTTGCAACTGAATCCGCATTTAGTTCTAGTGGTCAATTTTCGATGCATTTTGAAGTTTGTTAACTCCTCGTCATGTTCAAGGATTGATTTGTGCTCAAGATTGGCTTAGGTGCCACACATCTCAATCACATGTTTGTATTGAAAAGAACTTGAAGATACGTTATATGTTAATAATTATTCAAATGATGCATTCATTATTATTAACTTGTATTAATTTACAGTTATTTGTTAATTGTTCAGATTTGATGAAATTTTCTATGAACTCAGAAGAAGTGAATGTTGTAGACATAAGGAACTCACATTTGATGAAGGTGTGGAATAATAAAGATTTACATGCCCTTGTAAATGTGGATTTTCATCTGTTGAGTTTCGACTAGCTCATATACGGATGTGACCCATGTCAAAAGCTCAATCTTGTGAGTCATGGTTGCACATCTATATATAAGCTAGTCATTTTTCCATCTTTTGGGCGATGTGAGACATTTCACATTTGTCATTTCTCAACAATCCCCCTCAATTTGAAGAAATGACATATTACTCCCCTCGAACTTTACTTTGCTACATCCTCCTCGTAGCTTCCCAATCACCGATCGTAGGTGCGCACTCTCGCGACTTCCTCCACTTAAGGTCCTTGACCTACAGTATCTCTTAGTCGCCCTGCGACTCTCTACTGGCCATGTTAGTCTATGGCTGCGAGCACCTTCTGTCCCACACGCTTGGGATGCTTTCAGTCGTGCCCTTCACTATCTTTGCATGTCCCACATGCTTCATGCTCGTTTGACGACATCATGTGCTCCAATACCATGTTGAAGTTTAAAAATATAAAGATGACAAGAGAAAGGAATAAAATCTTATGTATATCTTTATAATAATAATGATAATTGACCAAATTTATCTTCATCCCAACAACCCCTCTCAATTATGACTGTCGAAGTAATTTTGAGTTTATACTTAAATTATTTGAATAGTGGTGGTAATAATTAGATCTTAACGAAAATCACGTCTTACCATAAACATGATAGAGGAAGGACATCTCACTCTCAAGGTGGAGGAAAAACATCTCTTATTATATACAAGATGGACGAAAAGCACGCGTCATCACGAATAAATGTCACAAGAATAGATTAGTGACATAGGTGATGAAACCACCGGAGACATAAGTCAAACTTGATTTTCTTTTATTTCACGAGATTGGTGTTGCTGAATGGGATTCATAATAGTGGTTGACTGGACAAAAAAAATGCTAATGTGATAGTTTGAATAAACAATATTTTTGAATTACTAAAAAACAAATCTGAGCAATCAGATGGTCGGTGGTTTTCTTGATACGTTTGAAGGAGTAAGTGCGACGAATAATGGGACTAGAGAAGAGAAGGCTATTGAAAATACTGTCAGAATCTACGGATCTGACGGGTCAAACAAGCTCTAGCCTCTAAAATTTATACTTTAGCAAATGAGACAAAAAGGAGATCGATTGATAGGTCGGAATCAGATCTAAAATAATCTAAAATCAATTTTGAGAAAATTCGATCCGCGAGGATCAGATTTGAATTATTTAATATTCAGAATGATTGGTGGCGATGAACAACAACAATATTTTTATGCTCTCCCAATTTTAAACAGATCGGAACAAGATATAAGCAAACAATCGAAGTAGAAACTAACATTCTGTCATGCGCCAATAGTGATAGACATCACCACCACTAGAGCGGATGCAAATTGAAAATTAAAGTTCGAGAATGCTCTGATACCATGTCAAACATTTAAAAAGAATATATTTATTGATAGATTAAATATGTAAACAATACAAGAGTTTATATAGAAGTACATATATTAATAATATAATAGTAATAAATTTATGATAATAATGATAATTGATCAAATTTATTATGATCTTATTTTTATCCTAACATTCTCTATCACTTATATTTGATAGTATATGTAAAAAAAATCTTATGCTCAAGTGTTGGTTTTGTAACTGGTAACTAGAGGTTGTATCCTGTGGATCCATCTAATTTGGTGGACTCGTGGATTCCCTCTTGCACCCGTTGATTGTATTTTTTGGATGCACCAGATTGTGCCACGTAGTTGCATTTCTCATGTCCATATCACGTGTGCATCACGTCAACTCACATGCAAAACACGTGCATCATTAATGCGCTGGCACAATCTGGTGCGTCAAAAATGTAATCGACGGGTGCAAGAGGGGATCCATGAGTCCACCAAATTGGATGGATCCACATGATACATTTTCTTTGTAACTATTTTAAAAGTGTATGTCAAAGACAAGCTTTTCTTTTTCTCAAATGATGATTTGATGAATGCACAGATAGTTGTGCAACTGCAAGGTATAGAATGGAGACCAAGAAGGCAAGAAGCATTCAAATTTCGGTCCTTGGTCAATTACAAGATTTTTTTGGAGTTGTAAACTAGTAATCAGGGTCTAGAGTCTAGACCTTTGGACACTACAATAATTTTGGAAATTATGGTACGAGACTATTGTGAATTATCATTTGTAAGGATAATAACAATTACTCCGAATTTCAGGAGCATCCAAAGTGCTGCACTGTATTTGATGACAGGTTTTTTTTGGAGATACTTGAGTCCGGACTTTTGGTCTCTATATTATTTTGGAATGCTATCTCGATTTTTTGCAACAGGTACTAAATATATATTTTGAAAGGTTATGTAATTACTCTATTAAGGAAATTTCGGTAAAATGATATCGGTAAACGGAACAGAAATTTGAATTCAGTAAAATGGTAAACTAGAGTTTCCTGAATGCTCATCCTCTTTGTGGCGTTTAAGAAAAATGGCCTTCTGGCATTTGAAGACTGTGCCAAAGATTTTCTAGCACAGTTCTGCCGCATGCTATCAGAAAACCTCCACTAAACGCTGGGAAAATCTATGGACCGTCCGTTGGCATGATAAATTTGCGTCGGATAGGCATCAATCAAATTCAAACAGAGTTCTTGATGACAGCATCCTCATTCTGAAACCATTTTGCTCTGCTGTCTATCATACTGTAAACAAAAAGCACAAACAAAACAAGGACAATCCAAAACACTGAGAAATTCCCAGAGAAACACCTTGGAGCTGCTACCTGACGAGTTCTTTAAAAGCATTGCAAGCAAGCATAAACAAAAACCATACTCAGAAATCCGATACTAACCTTTATACATATAGTTAATACGTAAACGTTATGGAGGGGGCGAAACTCAATCTGAGGATGCCAGCCACAATTGACACGATAGACAAACTTAAGCTAAGCCATACATATCCACAGTTATATGCAGCATAAACTTTTTACGCAAACAGAGCAAAATGGTCTAAATAAGTCACAGCTCTGCTGTAAGGAGAGAAAAACTGTTAGGTTTCTATCAAATGGTTGATTTTCCCTTTCCCGTTTTCCCTTATTATTTTTGGTGAGCACTTTCAGACTCTTGATTTTTCCTCGACGACCACAGCTGATGATTTGCAAACTGGACAAACATTTTTAACCAGCAACCACTTCTCCAAGCAACTAGCATGATATTCATGCCTGCAGCTCAGGATTCCAATCTGCTCCTTGTCCTCAAAGTCGCACTGTATGTATAACAAGATAACCTCAAGGATTAACTTTATTAAGAGACTTGGACTGAATAAATGTCTAACTTTTATTGCTAGTCGTCAAATAAGCTGCGTTAATGTTATATAAGAAATGAATCTTTTTCCAATAGGCAATACCTGACAAATTATGCATGAATCAAAATCATGATTCTCAGAGACCAACTTTCCCCGACTAGTAATTGTTGAACGAATAACATGGATTCTTGTTTTCAAATGTTTTCTAATAGCCTCAACTGTTAACCCGGTGCTAACATTGCCAATACGATCTCCTAATGCCAGAAGTTCCTGCACTAAAAATTTAATGTTGAAATCGGAAATCAGAACTTATATGGTGATATTAAAAGGCTGTCCTACCTCATATGACATATGCTCGATGTCCATTCGCATATCTCTGTGTAGATCATCTGCAATTTCTTCGTAGTTTTCTGGAATCACAAGTTCAGCAATATCCTGCATGAAACATGCAACATCTACTTATGACAGGACTAATAATTGAAATTTTAAATATGAAATGCCAAATCGCTAAGTAAAAATCAAGATAAAATGGCTGAAATAACTAAAAAATGTGTAACAGCACTGCTAGTGGACATTACCTCTCTAGGCATGAGTCTCAGGTAAGGAGTACTGTGAGATCTGACCGTTGCATTAGGTAAGGTCCCACGTTGAGGTCGATAAATTCTGATCCCAGTAGGTAGAACAGTGCCTTGATGTCTGAGACCTGAGTGCGAGCCCTCCTGAGGAGGATTCAATGGACCGTGAGGTGGAAAATTAACTGGAACTCGATATGAAGGTCCAGCAACCTGATAGAAATTGACGTTCGGGGTCCCCACTACGTGCATATGTGGTGGTGGTAGCGCCTGAAGGGTACTGCTATGATTATTATGATGCAAGAAACTAGAAGAGCTGTTAGAAGCCATATCCTGATATCCTTGAACAGCCGCCGGACCAGTAGTACTTCTGCTGACATTTCCTCCTACAACTGAAGAGAAAAATAAAAATATCAGATTCAGGATGACCAAGCTTGAATAGATAAACGATTGTGTCCAAATCCAAATTTTCACTAGTAAGATATCAACAGCAGTTCCAGGCAGGGAAAAGCTTGAAGAGCAATAAACATGTTTATAAAACAGACAAGTATCACGGAAGATAGAGTTAAGAATGATAAAACTACCAGGTAATAGAGGTGGAACTGGCAATTGACTCCATACATGACCTGCTGGAAGAAATGGCTGACCCAAATAGCTTCCTGCGACCATATACATCTGGCCAGGCACCATAACAGAATCGAGAGCTGGTGCCCCTAGTCTATCGATCATATGCACCCTAGAACCGAACTCGGTTGTCGAGGGAACGGGAGTCATTAAATATTGTGCGTGAGGAAATTGATCAGTGGCAGGAACTGCAGTCCCTGGTTCCATATGCCGGACGTTTGAAGAGTCAGCAGCAGACCCAAAACTGGTTGAAGCATTGGAGTTCTGAATGTGGCCATGAATTTCAGCATTCTTTACTTTTGGCGGAAGTCCATAAATATAACTATTCCTTCCCAACTCATCAGATGGAATTCCCACAACACCGTGATAGGGTATATGATCATATGGACCATAGATAGGAGGGGCTGAGAAAGTTCCCGGACTCATGTACGGATTGTGGAAGCTTGGTGCTTGAGTAAAACTATTTGCAGCGGGATGGTAGCCAATGGCACTATATGGCGGAATCCCAAAAGGAATGGAATTGTTATACTGCTCTGGTAAACGAATTCCGTCAATAGGCGTGTTGTCTTGTACTGGAATCGGTACTGCTACTGGTATGGTTGCATGAGCATTATGTTGAAAAGAATTCCCGATGTTCCCACCGATCACCCCAGGGCCATGTGGTATTGAGCCTTGTATAATTTGATACGGAAACTCAATTGTTTGACTAGTCACTGGTATATTTCTGTGACTCATCTTAAACAGCTTGTTTCATGAAGTAGACCTGTACTAGAAACATAACAAATTACAGACAAACAAAATTGTCAGGCTCAACAGTACATAAAAGTTCAGAATCTCTAATACAGAAAGTAACTTATTTGGATATGAACTGCAACTTATTTGCTAATGCCAGAAGCAGAAATGCCAGCAAAGTTGCTTGAAGTTCGGTAAAAACAACAAAAACATAATAAGAACACACTGTTATATTAGTAAGATTGAGTTTAAAGGATGTCACTGGTTAAACTAAGTCGGTCGAACCTTAACCAAAATCATGACAATTGACACCCTCCAAATTCAACACTGTACCTATTGTTTCCTCGGAACTTATAAATTACGAAAAACAACGCCTGTTAGGTACTGTTAACATGAGAGAGGTGATATTATACTATGAACAAGTGCGTATTTTATCATAACATCAAACATTTTAGTTTAAAAGAAGCATAGAAATGAGAAATCCGTTTTGTCAAAAAAATACAATCTTGAACTGAATTAAGGCCGCATAACTTAGAAATGGTAACATAAAACAGATTTCTTGCAATGATCTTTAGCGCAAATCAACAATGAAACTGCTTTGTACTCGTAGAACACACATCAAACTTTGCAAACATGAAAACTAGAGTCATTAGTCAGCTGATCTATGCACATTCATTTTTGCGCAACTCCTGGGAGTGGTTTTTGTAAGATTCATTTAAATGCCACCAAGCTTCATTTTTTTACAGTCTGTCGTGCATCAAATGAAATCTTATTGAGCATGCCATGAAAAAATATCAGTTATGAGCCACAAAAAACCCTTACAATGTACAATAAGAAATTGATGGTTGAAAGTAAATAATCCACGGGTTTAGAAAACTAACCCAAACCTACAACTTACCCACAACATTGTTATCATCAAATTCTCATAAACCACAAAAAAACTCTAGGGTCATCTAAATTCCAATCAAGAAACAGCAATGCATAAAGAAAGCACACATAAAGGTCCTTCCTTTCTTACCAATTGATCAAAAAGACAGGTTCTTTGAGCCAGATGAAATCTAACAATGCCCACTAGGATAATTACGATCGGTTACTCCAGTCCAATTCTGCACAATAAGAAACACGAATGAGTCTCTGCACACGTGAAAAAGAAATCGAATATAAACCCTAAGTGAAACCACCCAAGATCGTTCGTATTTTGGAGATGTAAAAGATAGGGAAATGGGGTGGCGAAACAAGTGAATTTAGGGGCAATCAATCCGAACCTGATCAAAACCCAACTGCAGATGAAATCGGAGAGGCAAAGCAATCGGAGAGAGAAGACAAGATTCTTATTGATGTTTTGATTTTGGGTTTTTTGTAGAATGAAAATATAGCAATTCTTTTTTAATTAGGCAAACTGTCCTGAGGAGAGGATCATCTATCGTTGCATAGACTTTACTTGACCTTATTAAGGGCACCGTCCCATTCTTGCTAGGTAAAGGGTATTTCGGTCATTTAATTTGGTCTTATCTGTCCTTAAGCTTTTAATTTTATTTTTAACTTTTGTTTTGCATTTTATTTTTATCTATTGGGAAAGGTTTGTTGTATACAGTATGTTTTGTAAGATATAATGATTTAATTTCAATCGTTAATTTGATCGACCTATCAATTGAGATTAAAATATGTTTTAATTAAATATGACGTTTGAATTTGCGAAAAACACAAACAGTTGAATTTGCGAAAAACACAAACGGATGAGATTGACGGTTATCAATGTCAACCATTGAATAAATAGAAATTTGTATTTTCTGTCTTAATCTATTCGTTGTACACATTATTTATAATTCACAGGTGTATGTATTGAATTTTTATACTCATATATGTTGTCTCATAGTGCAGTTCCCTTGAGACCCAAGAGACTGCATCAAACGCTCATAAATGCACATATGTAAAAGTAAGTGATGTGAGATGCTGACACGTAGAGGTAATAAATGCATATGCATAAATGCACGTGCAAATAGACATGTGACAATTTAGTAGCCATGAAACTTGGGGTCTTAAATTCATAAATTTTGAGGTGGTCTCAAATGAGCCCATCTCTATAGTCTCAATGTTACTTAAAAAATCATCAAAAAAGTTACTTAATAATTTAAAATTGTGTGTCATTTCAATTTTATATATAATATTTCTTATAGTTGCATATCTCAATACTCTCTCAATTCGAAGAAATGTTACTACACTCTTTTGTGGATGCATGTGACTTTTTGATTCACTCAAGTCTTTAACCTACGAAATTACTAGTCGGCCTCCGAATCCTTCAGGTTCTTTCGGCCTTTGCACTCCTCGAGAGTCTTAAATTTTGTCTTGCACTTTCTTAGTTGAGGGCCTTTAGTCATGTCCTAAATCATCATTGTACAATGTACATCTCACACAATGACACACTCATATTTCTCCAAATCAAATGATCGGTAGCACATATGCGGATTTAGTCACACTGAGTAAAAAGTTCAATCTTATGTCTCATGGTTATGTTATAAATATGTAAGCTCACGTTTGCTCGATGTGGTACATTTCTGGTAATTGCATTTCCTCAACAATATTTATATTATATTTTAATTAATTAAATCAGGTATCGTACAATTAAAAAACATTTGAGGAGCAAGGATATTGTGAGAAATGAGTTTGATTGGAAATTAAAATAATTTCACTTATAATTGTCAAAAACAATAATTTAAATAATTCAATCGTACAAAAAAATCATCTTTTAATACCAATCCTACAATTCATTGGTCAAAGTAGAAGAAAATGTCCTTAGCTAATAACAACTTAGAAATAATGTTATCCATCATTCTAAAACAGAATGTTGGGATTGTATAATGTAGACTCACGAACTCTCTCTTGCATCCGTTGATTGTATTTTTTCAATGCACCAGATTATGCCAACACATTAATGAGACATGTGAGTTGCACATGTTTTTCACTTGACATGCACGTGACAAATGCAATTACGTGCCACGTGGTGCGATCGGGTGCATTGAAAAAAATACAATCAACGAATGTAAGAGGGATTCATGAACCTACTAAAATAGATGGATACACTGTTGGAAACATCATCAGTCAAACAAGGAATAAAGACATTACAAGAATAGAGACCCCTGTTTTTAGTATAGCTAAATATGGATGTATGAGAGTTATTGTGACCTATTTTAGGAGTGTTGTATCTCCTATAAAAGGATGTAATATCACAGTGTATCAATGAGACAATAACACAGCTTTCCTCAGTGTTTAACTTGGTATTAGATCAAATTTGTATCCTGAATTTTCATCTAGCTTCCGCTCTGGTGGTGACGTCTGTCCCTATTGGCGCACCACCACCCAGTATCTGTAGCTCCTCCAAGCGAATGGCGGACCTAGAATCCTTATAAAGCATTGCAAACCTCCTTTCTGACGACAGTTAAAACCCTAAATCCCCAATTCGCATCTGTCGCGCCGAACAAACAAAGATGGGCAGATCCAGAACAAAAACAAAACAATCTGCTCCAAGCATCAACAAAACATAATCCGAATCTAAAGATTTTAGGGTTTCCAATTTCAATCCGACCCGATTCAATTCAACGAAGAAGAATCTCCGCAACTTCAGCACCGACAATCTCTGTCTCCATTCTCCGACAACCATGGCAGCCACGACCTCCGTTATTTCCGCAAACAGATCCCGCGGCAACGTGGCGGCGTCGACGATGAGAAGCTAATTTAGCGTTCGATCCAGGAATCCGCATATTGTTGAGAATGAGTCTCTGCAAGCACCGCCTACTCCTGCTCAAGTGGAGAGGTTGCGAGTTCATCAGGTGCAGGTTGAAGAGATGGAGATGTGACCGATCGACCACAATCTGATTGTGCATTACCGGGCTCAATTTCTCTTAGTTGGGCCTGAAGTCTATTGTGCCAGTTGTTATGGCAGGAGGGTTGGGTATTTATGGATTGATTATCGCAGTTATTATCAGTACTGGGATTAATTCGAAAGCAACTTAGTTGAGATGTTTTATCCCTCAACTTTATTTTCTTGATGAGACGTTTCCATCATATTACGTTGTTGAGAAGATCTATTCCTCCACCATGGGTTTGAGATGAGTTTTACCCTCACCCATTTATCAATAGAAGATGTACATTCCTTCTATATGCTTTTACATGGCTACGGTGTCGAGAAGAATAATTCCTCCACCACATTACCAATTACCTGGCAGATGTGTTCACAGAGCCTGCCACAGGACCACACCTTGGTCAATTCAAGAGCAATCTGAACCTATTCTCATGCAGTCCAGATCGAGGGGGAGTGTTGGAAACATCATCAGTCAAACAAGGAATAAAGACATTACAAGAATAGAGACCCCTGTTTTTAGTATAGCTAAATATGTATGTATGAGAGTTATTGTGACCTATTTTAGGAGTGTTGTATCTCCTATAAAAGGATGTAATATCACAGTGTATCAATGAGACAATAACACAGCTTTCCTCAGTGTTTAACTATGATACATTCCCTCATAATGTTATAGTATCTTTGTATTTCTATTCAAAGAAAATCAAACATGCTAATCTCATTTGTTTTGTTCGTTCGTCGTCTTAGCTCTGTTGACTATTCTCTGCTCATCTATTATTTTCATCTGCTCATTCAGCGCAATTTTCGCTCATCTGTTTATACATGGAATTTAAAATTATCCATGATGTTGAATATTATATTCATTGAATAACGTATGGGTTCAAGCACTGTACGTGTTCATGAGATTTAATAAGATTTTATTGAAAAATATTAGTTTGTGAACTAACAAAAATAGTGTGTTAGATTTCCCTTTACTTTCAAAAAGTAAATGATCATAAGTAATATTTGTGTTTTTCCTATGTTTCCTTATTTTTGTGTTTTTCATATTTACGAACTAGTCGTTGATTTAGACCTTGAGTCTAAAATCAATACCTAACATGTGTTTTAAATTCCTATTATAACACGTTTCCTCTCGGTCTGAAAAATCATTTGCGTTTGATTGCTAAGCTTATCTGGTTAAAGTACGAGACAAAGTAAATTTCTTATGAATGGGATTAGAAAAATATCTCTCTTTTTAGATATGATATTACAATTTCTTTTAAGGGTTCCGTCCAATACCAGTTTTTTGACAAAACCATCCTCTCAATTTTTTTTTTACTTAACCACCCACTAATTTAAAAACTTTTAAATTTGACACCCAAGTACTATTCCGACGACTTATTCCGGTAAAATTCTCATTGACTTTGTTGACTCAAAAGTTTTTTGCCGAAAACCACCCCTTCAATACCTAATTTTTGACAAAACCACCCTCTCAAATTTTTTTTGAGTTAACCACCCACTAATTTGAAAACTATTAAATGTGACACCCAAATCAACCTAATTAATCTTAACATAACCCTGTGAAATTTTTGCACTTTTTTCAATTTTGCTAAGGGATATTTAATTTTACACATAAATAAGTTTTAAAATCTAATTAACTATAAATTTTCATTTATATTATACTTTATTTTTATAATTACATTTTTATATTCAACTTAATATATTAAAATAATTATAATTTTTATTTCATTGTTAAAATTTTAAGAGTAATAGTAATTATATTTAATAAAAAGATAAATTATAATTGTAGTAAAAATATTGATATATAAAAATTAACTAAACTAAACATAAAAATGTTTATATAAAAATAAAAAATATTATAATTGAAATATACTGTTAATCAGATTTTGAATTTATAATTATAAAAATAAAGATTTGGCCACATTCCCGACAATTTTAACAATGATATACAAATTATGCAAAAATTTCACCGGGTTATGTTAAGATTAATTAGGTTGATTTGGGTGTCAAATTTAATAGTTTTCAAATTAGTGGGTGGTTAACTCAATTTTTCTTGAGAGGGTGGTTTTGTCAAAAATTAAGTATTGAATGGGTGGTTTTCGGCAAAAAATTTTTGAGTCAACAAAGTCAATGAGAATTTTACCGGAATAAGTCGTCGGAACAGTACTTGGGTGTCAAATGTAAAAGTTTTTAAATTAGTGGGTGGTTAAATCAATTTTTTTTGAGAGGGTGGTTTCGTCAAAAAACTGGTATTGGACGGGTGGTTATCGCTAAAAAACCATTCTTTTAAATGTGTATTATTGTTTAGAGATGGATTGAAATGATTTAAAGCCTGAAAATTTATTTAAATTCAAAATTTCCTGGTGCAGCTCAATTCCATTTATTTGCACTGCAATCCAATTCACTTACCTTTAGCTGGGTGTGTAGCATGGTGTTTTGATTGGATACAGATCTCTTCAAACCAATACCCGGAAACACTACCATCCCCATGTAATATTCGCATATAAGAGCGTACAAATAAATACACTAGTAGAACATTCCATATTTTGATTCCCATTCAATCCCACAACAAACCCACAATCGTGTGACATTATTGCTTCTTTTTATGACTCTTGTCTATTGCCCGAAGAAAATGAATTAAACATGAAAATGGGACATAAAGAAGGGGAAAAGTACGGAATTTTCATTCATCTATTCACACTTACAAATAATAGAATAATTGGTAAAATAAAAATATATAGTTAAAGGGTAAATGAGTTATTAATGGATAAACGGGTCTTTAATGGGTAAACGGGTAAATTAATACCCGTTACCCGTTTATACCCGTTATCCTATATACCCGCCCGTTTATACCCGTTTATGCCCGTTACCCTTTATAACCGGGTCATACCCGCCCGTACTCGCCCCATTTGACATATCTAAATGGAACGACCTCTATTTATGAGTTTAGTGGAGGTAAATTTATCAAATGAGTAAATTAGACAATAGCTTAGATAATGTAGGGAAACTTGAAGGTCATCCAACATAAATAATATTTATAATACCCTCATTTGGATGATGAATGTCGTTTCTCCTTGTGTGTTCCAGTGTGGATGAATGCCTTGTTAAAACCCAACTGAAAAATGCCAAGAAGAAGAAAAGAACGTACGTCTATAACTCCCCCTAAGTTCATATGCGTTTCTCTTGATGTTATATTCTTTTTGATAAAATATTACAATATCTATCATAGGGAAAGGTTCAAATGAGAACCTATTTTAAAATGAAAACTTAGAATTAATGTGAGCCTTAAGATCTAAGAATTAAATGGCTTGGATTGATCACCTCATTTGTGGTAATTGAAGCATCAACAATAAGGAGTTTGGGCCGTGTGTTTCAGCCCAGTTCAGATGAGCTTTGCTGACGTGGCTCCAGCTCAGCACCAGCTGTAGAGGAGGGCCAATTGGTGCTGCATTCTGAGTCCAGTCACGCATCTTGCGTGGATAATTCTCACCGTTGGATTAAGAAGGAATGAAGGGCTGGGATTACTCGATTCAGCAAGTATAAAAGCCTCACTTTATGCAGAAGGCAGCAAGTTCTCGTCTCAGCAGCTTCAAGCGATTTAGGGTTTCCATCTTTATCTCCATTTTTTGTGTAAATCGAGTGAGCAGATGTTGTTAATAGCTTGAGAGATGTTGTTGATAGCTTGAGAGTTGTTGTAGAGTGTGTTGAGAGGTATCTTTTGAACCCTGAATTAGCCAGATTGGTTAGGTTTAGATTGAGTTCAGGTTGTGTGAACTCGGTGAGGGTTTTGAGAGGTGAGGTTCATTGTAACTGGCTCTTGAACAGTTCTCCGGCAACTTACCAGCGCTATAGTGGATTACCGAGCCCCAGAGCTCAACGTGGACTAAACCCTAACGGGATATAACAATGGTAAAAAACCAGGTGTTCCATCTTTCTTTATTGTACTGTTTCTTTAAGTCTTGTTATTAGATCTTGAAGTAGCAGTAGGTTAGAACTTATATTAGTTCTAGGTTAGATTCAGGGTCTCTGAATCACTACAGTGGTATCAGAGCCGGAATAATAGATTCCGGGGAGTTTACTGAGTTTGGAAATTAACTCTGTGTTATTGAACTATTCTGCTTCACTGATTTTCTATTTTCTGTGTTTTCTTGCGAGGAAAATGTCTACAAGGATGGAGGTCTACTCCTATGACGGGAAGTCCGATTTCGGGGTCTGGAGCATAAAGATGAGAGCCTTGCTGTCTCATCACAAGGTTCTCATCGCTCTGGAAGAACCTGACAAATGGACTGAAGATCAGAAAAAGAAAAGGAGGAGATCAATGAGGAAGCAAGGAATTTGCTAGTGCTGAACCTAGCTGATCATGTGCTGAGGAAAGTGAGTACAGAAAAGACCGTGCTCGGTCTTTGGAACAGGTTAGTCACTCTTTTTTCTATTCCGCAAGCTCCTAATTTAGCATATCTTAAGGCTGCTGTGTTTGCATATAAGATGGATAGTGCTAAGAGTGTAGATGATAATCTTGATGATTTGCTGCGTATGACTTTGCAATTGAATGATACTGAGTTTGCTGTAGATGAAAAGAGTCTTGTTATGATCTTGATGAATGCTTTGCCTGATAATTATCAAGCTGTTAAAAATGCATTTCAGTATACTGGTACTCTGCCCTCTTATGATGTGTTGTGTAATGCCATGAAAACTAGGGAGTTAGAAATTAAAAACTTGAAACTTAAGAGTGGTTCTGGATTGTTTGTTAAGAATAAAAATAAGAACCAAACTGATAAGTCTAAGGCTAATAACAACAAAGATAATAAGAGTAAGGGGGATAAGGGTAAAGATCAAACTGATCAGAAAGAGACTAGGAAGTGTTATTTCTGTGGTAAGGTAGGTCACCTAAAGAAAAACTGTTTTAAGTGGAAAAATAAAAAGAAAAGTGAAACTGCTAATGAAAATAATTTAGCTAATGGCTCAGGGAATGAAAATGATTGTGCTGAAGTTTTATCTGTGACTGATAGAATTCTTTCTGAATCTTGGGTGTTAGATTCTGGTTGTACATATCATATGAGCCCTAATAGATCTTGGTTTGATGATTTCTTGCCTTTGAATAATGAGCATGTTTACATGGGTAATGATAATGTATGTGATGTGCTTGGTATAGGGTCTGTTAGATTAAAACTTAGCAATGATAAGATAATTACATTGACTAAAGTTAGATATATCCCTGGTTTAAAAAGGAACTTAATTTCCTTGGGTGCACTTGATGATGTTGGGTGTGTGTGTAAAACTGAAAATGGCAGCATGAACATTTATAGGAATAATAAATTACTAATGAGTGCTCCTAAGATATCTGGTTTGTATATACTTAATGGTGCTTGTTGTAATGCTGTTGTGTCTGATTCTGATAAGTGTGTAGCTTGGCATTTAAGGCTAGGTCACATTAGTTTAAAGGGACTTACTGAGTTAAATAAACAAGGCATGTTGGATAATTGTTCTGAAATTAATCTGCCATTTTGTGAGTGTTGTGTGCTTGCTAAACAGCATAGGCTTAAATTTGGGCATGGTAGGCATTTATCTAAGAATGTTTTAGAATATATTCATGCTGATTTATGGGGGCCTGAACAGTATGAGTCTCATGGTGGTGGTAAATATTTTCTGTGCTTGGTTGATGACTTCTCTAGGATGGTTTGGACTTTTCTGTTAAAAACTAAAGATGAGGCATTAACTAAGTTTAAGGAATGGAAATTACTAGAGGAAAATCAGACTAACTCTAAGGTTAAAACACTTAGGACTGATAATGGACTTGAGTTCTGCAATGCTGAGTTTGATGGTTTTTTTGTGCTGATTGTGGTGTGCTAAGACATAGAACAGTCAGGTCACCCTCAGAAAATGGTGTTGCTGAGAGGATGAACAGGACTTTATTAGAGAAGGTAAGAGCATTGCTCTTTACCTCAGGGTTGTCTAAGGCCTTCTGGGGAGAAGCCTTGGCAACTGCCACATATCTAGTTAATAGAAGCCCTAATAGAAACCTAGAATTCAAATGTCCTAGAGAAATACACTGGTAGGAAACCTGATTTATCCCATCTTAGGATTTTTGGCTGCTCTGCTTATGCTCATGTTAAAGATGGTAAATTAAATCCTAGGTCTATTAGATGTATATTCTTAGGGTACCAAACAGGAGTTAAAGGATATAGGTTATGGGATAGGGACTCACCTGGTGTTAAAATAGTTATAAGTAGGGATGTAGTATTTAATGAAAATTTCCCTTACAAAACTGAACCTAGAGTTGCTGAACCTGTTGACCCTGTAGAACAACCTGAGAGTACCTCAATTGAGGTGGAGCCTATTCTGTTGACTGATAACAGAATGGACCAAGGTCAGGTGGAGGATATCCCACCTGATCCTGGTCTAGGGTTAGAAGAACCAGATGATCAGCCTGGCAATCATGACCAAGGTCTTGAACCAGAAACGGAAGCTGAAAATCTGGAACCCTCTCAAACTGAGCAGTTGGATAACTATCAGTTGTGAGGGATAGAGATAGGAGAATTCCTAAACCGAACCCTAGATACCCTAGGCAACCTGGCCTGTCCATAGCTGACCTAGTATACACTGCCTTACTAGCTGCCCATGAGGTAAAATCAGTAGAACCTGAAAATTATAGGCAGGCTATGAGTTCTAGAGATAAGAACAAATGGGTAGAGGCTATGAATGAGGAAATGAACTCATTAATGGTTAATAAGACCTGGCAGTTAGTACCTAAACCCAAAGAACATAAGCTAGTTGAGTGTAGATGGCTGTATAAAATAAAAGAAGGACAAACAGAATCTGATCCCCCTAGGTATTAGGCAAGACTAGTAGCAAAAGGTTATACTCAGCGTGAGGGAATAGATTATAATGAAATATTCTCACCTGTAGTGAAATTTAAGACTATTAGGATTATGCTTGCTTTGACTGCTTGTTATGATTATGAACTTGAGCAATTAGATGTAAAAACTGCTTTCTTGCATGGTGATCTTGATGAAAAGATTTATATGAGGCAGCCTGAGGGATTTGTTGATAATAAGCATGCTGATTATGTTTGTTTGTTGAAAAAATCACTTTATGGATTGAAACAGTCCCCTAGGCAATGGTATCTGAAATTTGACTCTTTTGTGTTGAGTATTGGATTTACCAGAAGTAGTTTTGATGCTTGTTTCTATTTTGCTTCAGTGAATAATTGTCCTGTGTATCTGCTGCTTTATGTAGATGATATGCTGCTGATTAGTAAAAGTATGGATAAGATTCTTAAGTTGAAAAAGGAATTAAATACTGTTTTTGACATGAAGGACTTAGGGCCTGCTAGGAAAATTCTAGGAATGATTATTGATAGGGACAGATCAAAGAATACCTTGAAATTGCATCAAAAACCTTATTTAGAGAAACTTGTATCTAAGTTTGGTGATTTAAATTGCAAGTCTGTTTCCTTGCCTATTGCACCTCATTTTTTTAGAGAGTAAAATGCAATGCCCTAGAACTGAACATGAATTGCTTGATATAGAAGGAATTCCTTATGCAAATGCCATATGTTCTATTATGTATGCAATGATTAGTACTAGGCCTGATTTGAGTTATGCTATTTCTTTGTTGAGTAGATATATGTCTAATCCTGGTAAGGAACATTGGAATGCATTGAAATGGGTGATTGCTTATATTCCTGGTACATTAAATGTTGGTTTGAATTTTGGTAAAAGGATGAATGTACCTGAATTGATTGGTTATGTGGATGCTGATTTTGCTAGTGATAGGGATTCAAGAAAGTCAAATACTGCATATGTGTTTACTTTAGGACATAATTGTATTTCTTGGAAATCTCAATTGCAACCTTTGATTGCCTTGTCTACTACTGAATCTGAATATATTGCTAAATGTGATGCTTGCAAAGAAGCTGTGTGGTTACAAGGGTTATTAAAAGAGGCTTGTTTGATTACTAAGAATGCTGTTATAATGTCTGATAGTCAATCTGCTTTGCAATTAAGTAAAAATCCTGTTTATCATGAAAGAACTAAGCATGTAGGAATTAGATTTCATAAAATTAGGGAGTTTATTTCTACTGGTGAATTGTTCTTGCAGAAAGTACCTACTGCTGATAATCCAGCAGATATGGGAACTAAAATTGTCACTAACCTTAAGTTCAAGCATTGCTTGAGACTTCTTTATGTTGAGTAAATGCAGGTACAGAGTGATGAAGGGGAATACGGTATCCACTATAATGGAAGTTATTCAAGGGAGCAGCAGCTTTGGAATTTGAATTGAGGTGGGAAGAAGGGAATGACCTCAAGGGTATGCTGGTGTTCCTGAGAAGTGTACTGCTGATGGAGTCTGAAGCTTGCTGCTTCAGGTGGAGGTTTGTGGTAATTGAAGCAGCAACAATAAGGAGTTTGGGCCGTGTGTTTCAGCCCAGTTCAGATGAGCTTTGCTGACGTGGCTCCAGCTCAGCACCAGCTGTAGAGAGGGCCAATTGGTGCTGCTTCTGAGTCCAGTCACGCATCTTGCGTGGATAATTCTCCGTTGGATTAAGAAGGAATGAAGGGCTGGGATTACTCGGTTCAGCAAGTATAAAAGCCTCACTTTATGCAGAAGGCAGCAAGTTCTCGTCTCGGCAGCTTCAAGCGATTTAGGGTTTCCATCTTTATCTCCATTTCTTGTGTAAATCGAGTGAGCAGATGTTGTTGATAGCTTGAGAGTTGTTGTAGAGTGTGTTGAGAGGTATCTTTTGAGCCCTGAATTAGCCAGATTGGTTAGGTTTAGATTGAGTTCAGGTTGTGTGAACTCGGTGAGGGTTTTGAGAGGTGAGGTTCATTGTAACCGGCTCTTGAACAGTTCTCCGGCAACTTACCGGCGCTATAGTGGATTACCGAGCCCCAGAGCTCAACGTGGACTAAACCCTAACGGGATATAACCACGGTAAAAAACCAGGTGTCCATCTTTCTTTATTGTACTGTTTCTTTAAGTTCTTGTTACTAGATCTTGAAGTAGCAGTAGGATAGAACTTATACATTAGTTCTAGGATAGATTCAGGTGTCTCTGAATCACTACATCATTAATTAAATATTAATCATTTTTAGTAATGAAAGGGCACACTTGTCATTTCAGATCAATATAGTTGATAAAAGGATTATTTTAAATTGCATAAAAAATTAGTTTATATAATATACTTTTAAATTTTAAATTAGTGGATGCATCACTAAATACAATGTGCATCAGTTTTTAAAAAGATTATAATAAAAGTGCATCATAGAAATTTCACTAGAAAAATAACTTTCCATGTTAACTGTCTAATCGTTGTTAATGTTAATCTTCTAACTAATTGTACGTATTGCCTTGTTAAAATCATTTTCTTTAAAAACTCCGATAATAATAAAGGAAGAAAAAAAGAGTACAATCATAACACTCTCCTCAACTTAATTTTCTTAGATTTACTTCAAGTTTGATTTAATGCATCAGGCATTATAAATCATTCAAAGTACAATCAGTAAGTAATATGGTATTTGGTGGTATTTAATATTTGGTAATTGTAACGAGCATATGGATAGGTTATTGAACCTTATGTGTGTATGATCCAAGATTTTTTGGGAATTGATGTTTTCTGATTTCTCACATAGTATATGGCAAGCAAATTCATATTATTGAATTCATTTTACTTAGCAAGAGGTAGCAGAAACTAAAGAAGCCGCAACAACAACATAACTCCAAGCAACTGATGTGCAGCAACTCACAGACCGGTTTCGAGCTGGAAGGATCACGGGCCAACAATCGTACAAGAGAAGCACGACCCACATGAAAAGAATCTAGAAGCCACTAGGAGCAAGAGTGTCCAGATTATTCTCTGGAAGAGAAAAGGAGAAGAAGCTGTCGAGAGAATTTTAGAATCGTTTCTATTTTACATTTATATATCACATCGTTTGTCGCATGAGTATATACATATTACATAAAATACATAGCACAACAACGACATATATAGCTCGACGATAAAAACACCAATAGCATTTGTGGCCCTATAGTT
Organism: Sedum album; assembly: GCA_006409495.1. NCBI lineage: Eukaryota > Viridiplantae > Streptophyta > Magnoliopsida > Saxifragales > Crassulaceae > Sedum > Sedum album. The sequence goes on along the minus strand of QZGG01000201.1, from coordinate 145,670 downwards.
ACAAAATTAAATTCAATAATCTACTACGTCGTATAAGAGTTCCTAATTTACATGAGATACTATAACTGTCAACAAAATGATGTATTATAAACACTCTTATATGACATCGCATCGTAATATGACAACAATCAATATGTCACAATAGTTAATTTTGAAATAACCAAATTGAAAAAATGCCAAAATTAAATCATTACTTAACTCAAGTCATATACGACGAGTAAGATGATGCAATTACTTAATGAAAGTTGCTTTAAATCCTCCAATTATGCAATAATGATGACATGATCTTAGTCACCCCTACTTAGGTGACGAGACATATGCGACCAATCTAATGCGAAAATGTTTTCGTCACCTATTTCTAATGTGACTATTTTTTATATTTATGTGATGTTTTTGCATCACTCATACAAATGACAAAATGGTGTAGTGTCCCCTAACAAGGTTTCTCCTGTGAAGGTTTATTTTTCTCATTATCATTCCATAATTTAATGAAATACATGTTAAGGCTGACTGCGCTCTACTGTGGCGACAATTGGAAAATATTTTCTACTCGTTTTATATTTTCTTGAATTCCTGCTCTTGTTATTATACCCGCAACATACCATATTATCAATGTTTGGCAAACAAACTTTTCGTCGTCCATAAACTGCTTTTTACTTCAAATACTATTATCTTCTTATTGGTTGAACTATTTACGAGTGGTGTAGGTGGCAAGGCCGTGTTTTAAGATATTTAAGCTCTATGAGGGCCATGTTTTATATATTAAAGCCCTAATGATGAGGTATTTGATGAATTCCTGTAATCATATTTGACATGCGCGTATCCACCTAGTAAACGAATATCATACCTTATTCAAAGAATAAATTCTAACAATCTTGTAAACTCATTCGCTTAAAGAATACCAAAAAGACTAATATTACATTTACACAATAAAAGGCATACCTCGCTTGTTTGGAGGGATGATTTATCCATTGCACATTCCAACTTGCATTGTTCAACATTACTTATGTAAGGAGATTTTAGCTCCAATTCCATTTTCCGTAGGCTGGTGGGAGAGATTTTTGGTCTTCATATTCAAATCTGTCTCTTGTGACGGATTCAATAAATGTTTCTTTTTTTCCTTTCTTTTCATCTTAGTAAAATGTTGCTCAAGGTTTGGTACTTTAGTGATTTTTCCCTTTTGACCCATGTAATTATCTCAGACTCATGAGCTCACTTCCTTTGGCAATATTCCACTTCCTAAAAGTTTTGAGTCTCTAGCTCCATCAATTTTGACAAACTATCAATATTTCAATTTCTTTAACATTTCTCTCTTCTATCATTCCACTTTTCACTCCAACCCCTTGTAATAATTTGTACTCTATCATCTTCTTACTCCTCATCATGCATGACCAAACTGTGTCATTTATACATTTTCTCAGAGTGAGAAAGATTGGCAAAGAGCCCATTCTGGTCGGATCGAGTCATATTCAACCCTCTGATTAAAGTTAACCCCCCTTGGACCTTTAATCGTAACATATTTTGTTTTTTCAACCCTCTGATTGCTTGAAGGAAGTACTAAATTTAAGACCATTACGAACATTAATTTTGGTTTTCCATTGGTGAAACCATCCGTTTGCAAAGATTTTCTCACAACGATGGCAATCTCGCTCAAAGCATCGATTCTTCTAAAATGGGGATTGAGTTTTGGAAATCACACTCAACAAGAACTGAACTCATGCTGCCCAAGGAGTAAACATCATTTGGCAACCAGTTCTTCAAAATCAACGGCTGGTTATCAAATGCCCATGGCTCCTAATACACTTTGTAGTCTTTATCAATCTCCGACCAAAAGTTAAACAAAAAGAAACCAGTTCCAATTGAGCCACAGAAAAAAGGGTTTTCCCCCATCTTGCACTCACATATCATGTAACATTTTTTTCAAACTCGATTGTGTTCCAAAAAAACAGCCCCAACAGCGATGCTTCCCACTAGGTTAAACTGTTTTTGCTCGGATATATCCACTTTACAAACACTTTATATCTGTTGATGAAAGACTGCATTCGTTCTAGATTTAACATATCTATTTGTTTCATTCTTTTGCTGCTAGAACACTCCTACTTTTCCCCCCAAAACTTTCTGAATCACCCTTTCCTTTTGCCTCATCTCGATAGCCACTATAGCTTTATCTTTCTTATTAGCACACCTAATTTCCCCTCCTCAGACCTCCTGTCCCTTCCTTACCAACAACTTCAATCGATTCACCCGACAACATAAAATTGTTTATGTCATTTTAAATGAATAATTCCTATTAAATGAAGAACCCTCATTAGTTAGGGAGATTTCTAGCAATCAAAATTATAATAAGTCAACAAAATCAACAATTATTCATTTCCAAATTTAAGTAACGAGACCTTACTGAATCCAATCATTCAAACAATAAAATTTAAAGGAAGGTACAACAAACACATCCAAGTTTAACTACTTAGTTGCTTCTATGGAATGGATGTTGCTTGCCACCTTCTTGTACTTGTACCAACTAGCAACCCAAAGGTATATGAAGAAATTGATCATGCACAAAACAACTAAAAGCCAGTAGAAATGATCAAGATGTCCTCGGTTAAGGTTGTCCGGTATCCAGCCTAACTCCCCATTCTTTGTAGTCACCTTCGTCACAACTGTAACGATGAGAGTACTTAAGTAGTTCCCGACCGATAAGGTTGTAAGCGACAGGGCTGTGCCCAAACTCCTCATTCCATCAGGTGCCTGGTCGTAAAAGAATTCTAACTGCCCAATCAAGATGAACACTTCGGAACAGCCAATTAAGAAATATTGTGGGACTTGCCAGAAGATTGACATTGGTATGTACTCAAGATCATAGTAGTTGTTCTCCCTCACGACTTTTAATCGAACAACTTCCAGTATAGCTGCAACAATCATAGATAATACAGAAATGACTAGACCAATACCCATTCTCTGAAGCTGAGTGAAACCTCCTGGATGGCCAGTTACCTTCCTTGCGAGCGGCACTATCATGTCATTATAAACAGCTGCCCAAAAGAGTACGCTGAGTGAATCGAAAAGGGACAAGGATGCTGATGGAATCTTGAAATTTGGACCCATGTGTTGATCCATGGTATTGCCTTGCAGTACAAACATAGTACTTGTTTGAGTGTAGACTGCAGCAAATACTATACCGGTTGCCCAAATTGGTAGCAGCCGAATAATGGCTTTTAGTTCCTCCACTTGGGTTACAGTGCAAAGTCTCCATGGATTTGAGGAGTCCTTCATGGAATCAGTATTCGTTGGCACCGCAGCTTTGTCAAAAAACCTGAAATCAAACCAAATGATGCTCATATCAACTAAAAACCAGTACTAGTCATCTAAAAGTAAGTAGGCAATGGAAATTCTTACGTAAACTCGTTAGTATGCTCAACTTTGCGGCTTCCGATAATGCTACTTTCCATTGCCTCAATCTCGTAAAGCTTCGACTTATCTTCAGGAACTGCTACACCAGACTTTCGCAAAGCAGCAATAATAACCTGTGCCATCCGAGTAAGAGGGCTTCCTCCTGGTTTTTGAAGCCTGTAACGATTACTACCAAAGAAGAAAAACACGACAGCAATACCCATCGCGACTGCAGGGATTCCAAAACCCCAATCCCAACCCACATTCATCTGTATCCAAACAAGTACTGATGATGCTATTGTTGCACCAACATTTATAGAGAAATAAAACCAGTTGAAAAAAGAGCTCTTCTTTTTCTTTTCCTTTTCGTCTGAATCATCAAACTGATCAGCACCAAATGATGATACACAAGGTTTGATTCCGCCAGTTCCAAGGGCGATCAAGTAAAGTGAAACAAAACAGGCAGCAGTTTGTATCCCATTTGATGTGCAAGTATCATTTTGGCATGATGGCCTTAATCCCGGGGACAGCGGCAGACAGTGTAAGCAATGTCATCCCCTGCAGCAGAATTTTAACATGTATAAGTATAAAGAATATCATAACATGGAGAAACAGAAAAGGTGTTCAGAAGTTGCTGACAATGGCATAAATGATTGAGAAAATGGCAATAGTCCAGTATCTTCCTAAATATGAATCGGCAAGAAACGCTCCGAGTAATGGCGTAGCATAACAAGTACCCGACCAATTGGTGACATTATTCGAGGCTTGAACATTTGTTTGGCCAAGTTGTTCCTGCAAATAATTCACCAAATTGGTACTCATACCGTAGTATGCCAATCTTTCGCAGCACTCATTACCTGAAACCCAAAACACAGATATGCATTAGCAACTTGCGTGTGGATCAAAAGGGAGTTAAACTCTTGCTGGTGGTATGCAAATTACCAAGGATGAATGAGCAAGCCTTCCAATTTCCAGTTTTAGTTTTGTTTGCGGGGTTGTTGTGTATATCCACAGTCCCGTCTTGAGTGTACACCTCATTTTCAGCCATGACAATGAGTTTCGAAACTAACAACATACAAGCAAAAGTTCACAAAATCAGATTTCCTTCAATCATTTTATTGAATCAATCAACCAAAATTATGAATTCTTTAATTGATCCAATTGTATACTTTTGAAAAAAGGTAAAAACAAAGATGAAAATCTAGTAATTGGTGCACAAGATTTGTGGTTATTAACTGACATAGAGTTAAAATTTAGAAGGAGAATTAAGTTTTGTAAGATACGGGTTAGCTATCATTTTTCTAACGATTAAGATTAAATTAATTTTTAATGAAAATTGGTTATTGAATTTGCAAAATATACGCGGGGTTAAGAATGACGGTTATCAATAGGAGTTTTTGCGAAAACACCCTCTCAATAGCTCAATTTTAACAAAACCATCCCTTCAATTTTTTTGAGATAACCTTCCATCAATTCTAAAATATCAAATCGTGACACCCTATCGCTGGTTCTGGGATCTTTTGATGGAAAACTGGTCGTTGACTAAGCTGAACAAGCTTTAAATCAAAAAATTTCATTAGTACACTAATTAAACATTATCATTAACCTTAATTTAGCTTTATTCTTGTTCAATTGTGCTTGGATTATCAAAAAACTCATAACCCCAACCTTCATCTATCATTACAAACTCAATAAATCAAAACATTTCACAACAGTAATCTTTATTTTATTTTGTTTTTGTGTTAATAATGTTATTAGATTAGTATTTTAGTGTTGAAATTAGATTTAAAGCATAGTCAACGAGCAATTTTCCAACAAGAGACCGGAAATAGTGAAAGGGTGTCATGATTAAACGATTTTTGAATTGATGGGTGGTTATCCCAAAAAATTTTTGAAGGGGTGGTTTTGTTAAAATTGATCTATTGAGAGGATGGTTTTCGGTAAAAACCCTTATCAATATGGAGATAGCTTCACTCGCCCGAATGAAGCTTATTCGGCCGAGTCAAAGAGGTCCAGGAACCCCTAGTCCAAGAACATATCCACTCGGCCGAGTAAATGCTTCACTCGATCGAACACTCATATCATTAGCGCAACTGTCTCGCCCAAATGATCAACACCATTCGCCTGAGTGAGAGGAACAGTTGGACGAATAGAAATCAACTATTATGATAATGTCTTATCATCCTATAAATAAATGCATGTCTCTCTTCTTCTTTTTTCCGATTAATATATATAGTGATAATAGGATAAAATCGAGGATTAATAAAATTTCATGAGACGGTAAGACACAATCTCCTTTGTTGATTAAGATTAATCTAACAAATTATATTTAAACTAAAGGGTTTTTTAGTGAAAACCACCCTTCCAATACGTCAGTTTGAACAAAACCACCCATTCAAAAAACATTTTGACTTAACCACTCACAAATATCAAAACTATTTAATATGACTTTTTCAACAGGTCAACAGGTAATTATGACCGTTGACTTCGATTGACTTATAATAAAAATTAATAATTTTTTTTGTTGCTAAAACCACCCTTCCAATACCAAAATTTAATTAAAATCACCCTTCAAAAAAATATTTGACTTAACCATCTACAAACTATTTAATATGACGTTTTCAATAGGTTTACATCGTTGACTTCGGTTGATTTATAATAAAAATCATAATTGGTAATTTACTACTAATTACCAAATAATTTCATTGAGTTCATTTGACTTACCAAATCTACAAACTAACTATTCTAATTAAACTCTAAAACCTAATTGATAATTTACGGACTACTCACTAAAACTAAATGAAAATCCTAAAAATAAAATTCGTCGAACTTCTTATATCTAATTGTATTTCATGAAATTCTAGGATCGAGATCGGTCGTAAAGGGCTTATGTGAAATACATATGGTAGTGAGGAATTTGACAAATTTTGTTTTTAGGATTTTCAATTAATTTCATTGATTAATCCGTAAATTACCAATTAGGTTTTAGAGTAAACAAAATTAATTAAAATAATTAGGCCATACATATGGCAAGTCAATCGAAATCAATTACATTGATTTTGTGGATATGTCAACCAAAGTCAGTGAAATTAATTTGGTAATTAGTCCGTAAATTACTAATTATGCTTTTTATTAAAAAATTTATTATAAACCTATTGAAAAAGCCATATTAAATAGTTTTCATATTTGTGGGTGGTTAAGTCAAAAAAAATTTTGAAGGGGTTGTTTGATTAAATTGTGTAATTGGAAGGGTGGTTTTATACAAAAAATTCAAATTGACATTATAAGTCAACCGAAGTCAACAGTCAGAATTACCGGCTGACATGTTGAAAAAGTCATATTAAATAGTTTTGATATTTGTGGGTGGTTAAGTCAATTTTTTTTTGAAGGGGTGGTTTTGTTCAAATTGACGTATTGGAAGGGTGGTTTTCGCTAAAAAAAACCCTAAACTAAAAGTAATTATCAAATCCAACTACCCCGTATTTTTGGCAAAATTAAAAGTAACTAAGAAGAAAAGTTTCTCTATATATGGTTATTGAGTTTGATTTCCTTGAGTTGTAGTACGTGTTCAAGATTGTCTCTTGTAATGTTGTACTAAACTCATTTAGTGAAACATATATAATATGCTTACCCAAAATTGAAACTCAAAGATTAAAGAGCACATCGAATGTGAGTTAAAGATAACTCATGCCTAAAAGTTATTGAATGTGAGTTGAACTTCGTTTTTAAAAGATAGTGAAAGTTGATATTGGACATCGTTTGTGTGCGAGAGCAACATTCGCAATTCAATTAGGTTATGTTTAAAGCATACTTGAACTAACAATTAATATATCAATATGTTGAGAATATGAGATTTAAGTTCTACACGGTTCAACAGAACAATAAGTTGAGAATTGAGTTTCCAAGGTATTACTACCATTCTAGGAAGGAGTGAGAGATGAATATAGAGTGCGTTACGTTATCAAACGAAACCCCTTTATGAATGACTTGTTTTTTACATTATCGTTGCATAACCTAAGTTTGAATTAGGATTCTTGCATAATTTTTTCATTCAAATTTTTCTTTATCATGTCTTTAGTACTTGCTAAAAATACCTCATTGTTGTAGGATTATAACTTCTAACTTTTGTAGATTTGTGTAAGTAGCTCTAACATATTTCTATGCTTTTATCTTAGGAATTGTTACAGTAGGAACTTGCATGTGTGATTCGATTTAATATTTATACCACAAATTCCGCAACGCCAGGCATATAAAGATGGACAGTTTCACCCCTTAACTTAGAGAATGTCTTTGAAGAGATGATGAAATGTGAATCTATGGATGGAATGTGTTGAGTTGAGGTAGAAGCTAAAGGGGAATTCATTAAAGGTTAAAGAAATATAGGGAATGTTCTTGTATTAAAGATCATGTTGCAGAGAAGTCAGAGCAATCTTAAGAATAATTGTCATTTAGGGACGAGTAGATACCTTAGCTAAAGAAACAAAGAAAACGAAAGATCTCTCTAATGAGGAGTCACATGTGAAATGGAAAACTATCTCAAATGAAGATGTTACAAATGACCTCCTCATTGCTTCATAAGAAGAAAGTCAAGAGGTACGTGTCATAGAGAGAAGAAACCGAAAGATCCTTTGAAGGAAAGGAAAGTACGCCAAACAAAGACCCTAATGAATAATAGGGAGATAGAAGTTCCCATTAAGCTAGTAAAGATTTAGATTTTAACAAAATTGACAAGGGACATAGAAGTTCCCATTAAACGTGATTGATTCATTATTTAAATACACGTTGATTGCAAAAAACCCCGCACAATAGATGTTATTCCACAATAACTATTTCCGTTAGCAATTAATTTTTTGACATAATTTCGTTAAATATGTTGACTTTTTTAATATAATAGTATTATTTTAATTATATTCCACTCCATTATAATAAATAATATTTCACTTCACCACTTTTTAATCACTTTTGTTAGAAATTATTAGAGATAGTTATAAAGATAGTTTAATGGAATATTTTAATACAATGGTGATCTTGTGGAATATCACTTACTATGAAGATTTGCAATTAACCATTGAAATATAACTCACAAAAAGTAAGTTGTAACAGACTAATTAGTGTATTGGTACTATCTATCAAGAGAGTGATAAAATTTCGGTACTAAAACAAATGGACCTGATAAAAAAGTTTGTACGAACAAAAATATTAAATTATGAAATTTAAATACATAGTAAGACACTCAAAGTTAGAACTAAAGAGTAAAGAGTTGGAACAGATATACCTTGGTATGGAATCAAGAGAGGCAATTGGTTGGATGCGCATGCAACGAATCTAACAGGTAGAAATAGTGAAGAAAAGTTGTGGGTTGGAGAATTTCTTTCTTAATGTATGAATGGAAGAAGACCAACGAATGTGATTCAATTTCATGTTATTTATTAATATGCACTGGAATTGATATGGTTTATTGATTGTTGAGATTTGTATTTCCCAAGTTTTAATTTATAGTTTTTAGTTAATTGTCTATTTATTTATGTTTTGTATTTTAGAGAGAGTTCAGATCTAGAGAGAAAATGAAATTTCGTAAGACATGAGAACATGATCTTAGCCATTGATTATGATTGATCTAACAGTTGAGATTAAATGAGTTTTTAATTAAAATATATACACGGGCGGTTGAGAATGAGGATTATCAATATCAACCGTTAGATTAATAAAAATCAATGGTTGAGATAATATTATTCAGTCTTACAAATATTTACTCGTCCTTCTAGAACCTTAAACTAATCAGAGATACTTATATTTTTAAATTTTTAGATTTTATTGTTCGTACCGGAATCTCTCATTTATGGATTCGCATGTGATAATGCACAACAAATTGAAACTAATTATGATTGTTCAATCCATTTTCAAATCGTTACTTCATTATGATGGATGCATTTTATAACTTGCACAAATTTATGTGGTATCACTAGATCTGTATCTCCAATTATGGTGTCTTCTGATTTTTTTCTTTCATCTGTTTTATGAATATTTAGTTTTGGAGGAGGTTGAACATAATATTACACTAATATGCTATTATTATCTTTTCTGTGTAGTGCCATCAGCCAATAATCTATCTTAAAGTGCTCATTTTCATTTTCAATATGTGTGCTATATAAATAGGCAATGGATCAAATGAAACGCATTAGTTAGGTTAGGTTAGAAGATGAAACGAAATTTTAACCGCTCGTTTAACATAATCCTACGATCAGATTTAATCGCTAAATATATTATTTTTAATATTCATAAGGGTACGCTCGTAATTGATTCATTAGAAATATATTCAAAATATTGGTAATCGATTGATAAATTTTGATTTTTTGAATTAATTAGATTATCTTTTGAAAGTATCTCATGCTATATACCGTCCTAATTCTAAAAATAGCAGTTTTGAATTTTTAGATTATATGATTAATTAATTAATACTACATGATTCAATTTACATTGGTTCTGAATTTTAATACCTTTTTAATTCATGAACCAAGCGTATATAAATTCGGAAACATAACATTCATTATGTCTGGTTCAACATTTGGTATCAATTGTTTATGGATTGATTTACCTCAAATCATGAACAAACTTACAATAGAGTAATGTTTAAAATAAATATGTGTTGGTTCAGTATTTAATGTCGTATATTAATAAATAATACAATAAGAAATTGTCTGGCTCAACATTTGGTACCAAATGGTTCATGAACCGATTTACATCAAATCATGAACCAACTTATGACAAAGCATTATTTCAAATAAATATGTTATTGGTTCGGTATAGTGTCGTGTATTAATTGATAGGGATAATTGCCGAAAACCACCTCTTATAGGCCGTAATTGCCGAAAACCACTCCTTATACATTTTATTGCCGAAAACCACACGTTGTTCGTTTCTTTTTGCTGAATCACACATTCTAACGTTTTCCGTTCAATTGGTGTTAAATCTCCGTTAGATGGATTAATTATGCATTAATTAGGTTAATTAATTAGGTTAAATCTTCGAGGGTGGTTTAACCTAATTAAGGGGTGGTTTTCTGTAATTACGGCCTATAAGAGGTGGTTTTCGGCAATTTTCTCCAATATTTATATGTCTCTCTAGAACTCAACTCTTAAGAGGACATATTAAGCTTGGAATAGTGGCATTATTAATTTTGAGCGATATTTTTAGGTAAAATATGTGGTTTCAGTTTTGTAATCATAAATAAGCTGCCTTTCCTTTTGTATAAATCAAGTTGTTTGATGCACAATTATGTGCATATCGATTGAAATATATTACTATATTCTATATTAATCTTTAATACGACATTTATATTTGTAATCAATATATAAAATAAAGTAAATATGAAAGAAGTTAGGGGTAAAATGAGAAAGAAAATGTTGAATCAGAGGTAACCATAAATAGACTCTTTGTGCTTTATATATACGATATATAGATATATATATATAGTAAGGTTCTAGGAGGACCGATAAATATATGTGAGACGATGAGACATGATCTCAACCGTTGATTACTGATAATCTAACGGATGAGATTTGATTCAAAAAAGTAACCGTCACTCTCAACCGCTAGGGTTTTTTGCAAATTCAACCGCCCATTATATAAAAACCAACTTTAATCTCAACCGTATATTAATCTAATCTAACGGTTGAGATTTCGTCCTTCCGTCTCACATATACTTAATGTTCTTCTAGAACTTAACCCTATATATATATATGATGGCAAGAGATCAAGGAGGACATCCATTTATACGTAGGACAATAGGACATCATCTAAACCATTTATTTCTATTAATCTAACGGTTGAGATTGATAACCGTCATTAATATCAACCGCCTGTGTATTTTGCATATTCAACTACCTATTTAATTAAAATCAACTTAATCTCAACCGTCATATTAATTAAATGTATAACGGGTGATTTTCGGCAATTACGGCCTATAAGAGGTGGTTTTCGGCAATTATCTCTGTTGAGATTTGGGGTTGAATTAATTGAATTTTATTAACCTAAGTAACCTAATTAATTGAATTTAATTAACCTAATTAATCCATCTAACGGAGATTTAACACTAATTGAACGGAAAACGTTAGAATGTGTGATTCAGCAAAAAAGAAACGAACAACGGTGGTTTTCGGCAATAAAATATACAAGGGGTGGTTTTCAGCAATTACGGCCTATAAGAGGTGGTTTTCGGTTGGAGTCCATATATGCAAAGAAATTAATGCAAGATGTCGATGTTGGCAACGATCAACTAGTTGTTGGTTCATGTATTATCAATTAGGGATAATTGCAAAACCACCTCTTATAGGGCGTAATTACCGAAAACCACCCCTTATACATTTTATTGCCGAAAACCACCCGTTGTTGGTTTGTTTTTTGCTGAATCACACATTCTAACTTTTCCGTTCAATTAGTATTAAATCTCGGTTAGATGGATTAATTAGTCATTAATTAAATTCAATTAATTCAATTAATTAGATTAATAAAATTCAATTAATTCAATTAATTAGATTAATAAAATTCAATTAATTCACTCCCCAAATCTCAACAGGGATAATTGCCGAAAACCACCTCTTATAGGCCATAATTGCCGAAAACCACCCGTTATATATTTTATTGTCATATCTCTAAATTCTATGACCCTTTTTGATTTTATACAATATTTCACACTTTTGTATTACTCCGTCTGTCTATCTAATCGACCAATTCAATTAAAATCAAATTTTAATTTTTAACGTTTAGTTGAATATAAATTATATATAGAGTAAGGATCTAGAGGGACAAATAACTTTTGTAAGACCGACTTGAATATGCAAAAATACACAGGCGGTTGAGATTGTTATCAATCTCTTTCCATCATATATACATATATCTATCTATCGTATATATAAAGCACAAAGAGTATATTGATTACAAATATAAATGTCGTATTAAAGATTAATATAGAATATAGTAATATATTTCAATCGATATGCACATATAGTAATATATTCCAAGCTTAATATGTCCTCTTAAGAGTTGAGTTCTAGAGAGACATATAAATATTGGGGAAAATTGCCGAAAACCATCTCTTATAGGCCATAATTACAGAAAACCACCCCTTAATTAGGTTAAACCACCCGTCGGAGATTTAACCTAATTAATTAACCTAATTAATGCCTAATTAATCCATCTAACGGAGATTTAACACTAACTGAACGGAAAACGTTAGAATGTGTGATTTAGCAAAAACAAACCAACAACGGGTGGTTTTCGGCAATAAAATGTATAAGGGGTGGTTTTCGGTAATTACGCCCTATAAGAGGTGGTTTTCGGCAATTATCCCTTAATTATCAACCGTCAGATTAATTAAAATGAACGATTGAGATGATGTCTTTATGTCTTACAAAATTTTAATGTCTCTTAAAAATCAAAATCTATTTAACTATATAATTATGATTTTAGTTAACTTTTTAGGGATAGATTTTTTAAGGTTATTTTAAGAATTAATTTAGTTTAAGGATTAATTTAATTTTAAGGGTCAATTGAATAATCAACTAGTATTATTTAACTATATAATTATGATTCGAGTTAGTTTTGTTTAGGTATTAATTTATTTTAAGGGTTAATTTATGTTTAAGAGTTAATTAGGGGTTATTTATCCATATAATTATGAATTAAGGAGTGGTCAAACGAAGTCAACAATTAAACTTAACAGAAATAGTAACGAAATTGTGAAAGGGTGTTTGCACTAAATAAAAATTAAACTGAAGGATGGTTATTTAAAAAAGAAAGTTGGAGGGGTTTTGTTCAAATTGGCCTATTGGGCGGGTGGTTTTTGGTAGAAAATCCTAATTTAAAATGTCAATATAGTTTGTCACTAAATTTCACTTACGGGACGAACAATAGTCATGTGTACTAAAATATAAAATATTAATACCAATATGATAGGCAACCCTGAAACTCAAAAGTTCGTTGCATAAACAGTGGCAACTTACACATAGTTTGCTGCTTATAAACAATTCAAGCATACTTACAACACATACATAACCTTGCACCGAGAACAAGGTCCAAAATGTCCAAAAAATTCAAGTTACAACACAAAAATACTATATGCAAGACTTGCCATGAAGCGCAGCTAGCGGCGCATGAACCTTCCTTTTGTTACTCCTCCAGAATTTAGATTCTCTCTTCTAAGGTAGAGACCTTAGATAGCAACATATCATTGGTTTCCCGGATTCTTGAACGTCTTCTAGGGAGGGGAGGGCGTCTGATTGTCCTGTCAACGCCATAAATGCTGGTTCCTTTTATAATTATGTTTGGATCATTTATTTTGAATTGTTACGTTTGACTTTATTTAAATTTTATTAAATTTTGAATTTACATTATTTTTATTATAAAATTACATACTTTAATATAGGGTTAACTACCCCAAACCATCCGTAAAATACGCGTTTTGCCCGGAACCACTTGTAAAATAATTTCCCTCTGAAAACCACCCTTCCGTTACGCCTTTTTCCCAGTAACCACCAGCAGTTAAAGCCGTCAACTTTTCCGTTAAAGCACGCTTTAATGGGTGGTTTGTGAAAAAAATAAAATTTATGGGTGGCCCAAAAGAAAACCAAAAAATGAAAGTTAGTGTAATATTTATTTATCATAAAATTAAAAACAATAGGTAATAAAACCTTAAATTTAAAATTTATTGTTGTTAACAATATTATAATGTCATTTATAATTTCATTAACATTTAATCTTATTTTAGTATATATAAACTCTAAAAATTATCACTCGGCATACGATTGACGTACCATTTTTGCTATTATTATAAAAGACATAACTTTTGATATTATTATAGAAGACATACCAGTTTTGATTAAAATCGAATGACGACATACACAATCAAATATTGATTTAAATAAGTTTAATTACTTCATTCTACTCGGCACGTTAACATAATTTAAATTACGACTCTTCGAGGTCCTTGTGATATACAATCAAACACTTAACAAAATCGAAAGGCGACATAGAATCAAACACTTATTTAAAAATTTAAAATAACCTAATGATACTCGACACTCTAACATATTTTAATATTCGTCTTTCTCAGGTACTCTTGAAACCAATTATTTTGTATAAATTAGATGTTTTTTATTGATTTAACTTTCGAGTTATGGTTAAGAAAATAACAGGGTTTTATGAATGGTTCATGGCAAAAAAGTTGTTGAATATCACGCACTAACAGCAGGTGGTTCCTAGAAAAAAGGTATAACGAAAGGGTGGTTTTCAGAAGAAAATTATTTTACGGGTGTTTCCAGGTAAAACGCATATTTTGCGAGTGGTTCGGGGCAATTAACCCTTAATATAAATATATACTATATAGAGAATAAAGTTAAAAGAAGGACATGTAAATAAATGTAAGAACGTGAGACAAGATCTCTACCGTTGATTAATAATAATCCAATTGATAAGATTTAATGCTAAATATAACCGTCAATCTCAACCGCTAGGGTTTTTTTTGCAAATTCAACCGCTCAAAAATCAACTTTAATTCTAACCGCCGAATTATCAAAATCAAAGGTTAAGATTAAGTCCTTCCATCTCACAAATATTTAATGTTCTTCAAGAACTTAACCCTATATATAGGGAAAGGATCTAGGGAGACAGTATGTATTTGTGAGACTGGAGGACGTAATTTCAGCCGTTGATTTGATGAGTCTGCCGGTTGAGATTAAAGTTGGTTCTATATAAAATTTGGCGGTTCGATTTGCAAAAAACACGGACGGTTATATTTGACTGTTATTTTTATATTAAATCTTGTTCGTTGATTTATTTGTAATGAATGGTTGAGATTATGTACTACCGTCTTACAAAAACTTATTCGTCATCCTTGATTTTACTCCGGTGGATCACGCAAAATGGTGGATCCATGAGTCCTAGTATCAGCCATCGGATGGATCAAGATGGATGAAAGAGGATGTGCCACGTGTTCCACTCACTCTCACTATCCTCACAAAACTAAGGGCAAATTAGGTATTGTTAGTTTTTAATTATGTTAGTTGCATTTAATGCATTGATTGTAAGTTCATTTAATGCTACTTTACTCAAATTCTCTCTCCTTAACCAATGCCACCAATTTTCATCTTCTCAAGTTTTCATTTTCACCATTTTCACAATTCACCATTTGTGAACTTACACCCATCCGTTCCTTATTTTGCATTTCAACCCATTTTCAACCGTTATACTTCTCAACCCATTTTCAACCGTTATACTTCTCAACCCATTCTCAACCGTTTTATTCTTCAACCCATTTGCGCAAAAGTCCTTAATGGCTGCTTGTAGCAGGGCAAACATTGGACCTTCAAGTGCTTTTAAGTTGGCGAAATAGATCGCTGGTGGACGCTCAGAGCAATGTGCTGATTGTACGCTTTGTTAGATGAAATTTAGTTTGTTTAGTTATCGCATTTCATTGTTGCATTTCACATGTGCATTTCACACATACATTTTGATCTTGCATTTTGCAGTTGCATTTTTACAGTTGCATTAAGGCTACAATTGTGTTCCATGTTTATTGTGCTATTTTTGTTTAAATTATCATTTATCTTTTTTTTGTGTTGTGTTGGCAGATGGTAATCATAGTTGTACGGTAACAGATGATTTCCATTGTTTAGTGACTACATCGCTGAATGGGGTAACATATAGGACTCCATCGTGTGCAGAACACTTAACCTCCAAGCATGAACAAATTTTACAGTCAATTGAGGCGGGGATCTATTTCTACCGAACCTATGCAGCAGGGGGTTCCCATTTGTGTTAGGGTTTAGGGTTTAAAGTTTATTGTTTAGTGTTAAGTGTTTAGGGTTTTAGGGTTTAAGGTTTAGGGTTTAGGATTTAAGGTTTAGGATTTTAGGGTTTTAGGGTTTAAGATTTAGTGTTAAGGGTTTCGGGTCTAGGGTTTAGGATTTAAGGTTTTAGGGTTTAGGGTTTGGGGTTTATGGTTTAGGATTTTACATTTTGTATTTTTGCATTTTGCATTTTGCATTTTTACTTTTGCTTTAGGAAAAATCTACAACTAGTAAAGTATCAAAATAAGAAGTGAGTGAGAAAGATTATATATTGTCCTTGGTGAAAGAAATATGCTCAACTTTGGAAGCCACCACACCTGGCAAAGTAATTCATTTCCCTCCCGAATATGCGAATTTAAAATACAAATTATAAATGCAAAACGAAAATGCAGATACCAAATACAACAACAAAATCTCATCATCAATCATTGAAAGAGCAAATCGAACAGGATACATGACCAGTACAATCTCATCATCAATCTGCAAACTCCATAGCCTCTCCACTCTCATCATTGCCGACTAGAAAGGCATCTTCGGCCAAATCCCTCCAGCGTCAACCGACTCAAAGGCATAATCAGCCGTTTAATTGTCTTCCCAAATAAGTCACGAGCCTTTGGGTTGCCACCAGTGGCGGAACCAGGACAAAATATTCGCCGGGGCTCAAAAGCTTAGGAAGTCCGAGCTATCTGCAAATAACAACAACAAATAATTAAATATTAATGAGAAAATTTTTGAAAACAACGTACATTTAGTCGAATTAGCAAAACATCAGTATTACAAAGTAAACTTACTACCTTTCCATTAGCTATTGCTAGAATTAGATGAAGACATAGACAACTGCGTTCTTCGAGTTTGCATATGTTGATAATGCTGCATAATAGATTCATCATCGACCATTGCAAATATAGTCTTCTCGATGTACACCATTATACTGTCATTCAACCACTCATCCCCCATCCGGTTACGCAAATCAGACTTCACAATTTTCATTGCTGAAAACACTCTCTCAACAGTGGCTGTTGCAATAGGTAATACTAAGGCTAGCTCAACCAGACGATAAACAAGGGGATAAGTAGTATGTCTCTCTGTGTCTACCATTTTAATTGCGAGATCCCCTATACTCTTCAGTTCTAAACTGTTATCACCTCGAACATCAAATATGAAATTGTTTAACTGCGCACTCAACAGTTCTTGATCCATCGGTGAGAAATCATTTGGATAAAACTTTGCCAATCGAAGAAGTTTTGCACGATCAAAATCTGAAAATGAATTCTTGGGATTAAGAGAGGCAATGCAAGTAAGCAACTCGGTATTTCCTTCTGTAAAACGATTATCCATCTCACGAGAAATAATATCAATCACCTGAAAGTTGAAACACATAGATATATTAGCAATTTAGCATGACATATTTAAAAATGTAACTCATAAAATGCACAAAATGAACCAAAGTTACGTGACTAATGAAAGTAACTAACCTCACAAAATATTTCAACACGGTATAAGTGAAAGTATTTGATGACTTGTCCTTCACGCCTTGAACGACCACGACTGGGAACTTGGTCATCCATGTTAGGTACTTCGATGAAGTTCTCAACACAAAATTGTGTAACATCTTCTAAAAAAGTCTCCCATCCTGTCTTCTCTTAATGATTGTAGTTCCACTTTTGTAGCCTGAACCAAAGTCATAGCATTGGTGATATTCTGAGTCTTCATTTGCAAAGCTTCTGATAAGTCATTGGTAATTGCTAAGATCTCTTTCATCAAACTCAATGTAAATACAAACTTGAATGTTTGCATCTTTTCAAGTAAACCTTGTGCTATACCTTTCTGTTCTTGATTAACGGCATCATCACATACATCCCCAAGTACCTCAACGACTGATGGCCACATAAGAAAAAGACGGACAATGGTGCGATGATGTGATCCCCAACGTGTATCTCCTGGTCGAGTTAAAGAAATCTCTTGATTTTTTCCTTTACCAGAAACAGCTTCACCACTTTCCAAGTCTTTAAGAAGTCTTTCATGCTGAAGTTGTCGAAGTTTATCCTTTCTCTTACAAGATGCTCCAACAATATTAACAATTTGAGACAAATGATGGAAAAAGTCGCTTACCGCAGGAGAATGTTTTGCCACGGCAACCACTACCAATTGAAGCCGATGAGCAAAGCAGTGAATAAAGTATGCAGATGGATTCTCATTCAAGATAAGTGACTTCAAGCCATTGAATTTACCACTCATATTTGAAGCTCCATCATACCCTTGACCTCGCAATTGAGATAATGATAATCCATGTCTTGCAAATAGTATGTCAATGGCACTTTTCAACGACTGAGATGACGTATCGGTCACATGTTCCAATGAAATAAAACGTTCAATTACCTCGCCTTTGTTATTCACATATCTAAAGACAACAGCCATTTGTTCTTTCAAAGAAACGTCTCGAGACTCATCAACCATAAGTGAAAAAAACTTATCCCCAATGTCTGCAAATATAAGTGCTCTTGTCTCATTTGCACAAGCACTCACTAATTCTTTTTGCACCTTTGGAGATGTAAGTTGACAATTTCCAGGACCACTAGTTATTCCTTTCTCTCTGCAATGCCAATCAAGAAATTCTAGAAAATTTCCTTTATTCAATGAATTCACTGATTCATCATGACCTCGGAAAGGAAGACCTTGACGTAAAAGCATCCGAATCACACTTAGAGTGGCAGTCAAGCGCTTGCGATACTCAATCTCTATTTCGTATCCTTGCGCTAAAAAAACATGTGATATGCTTTGCCTTTGATTTTTAAATGCCCGACAAAATCCCGCAGCTTCGTTGTGAAAACTACCGACTAACCCAACATGATCTTTGAACACTTCCAATGCCTTCTTCCAATTGTTAAAACCAACTGATGTAAAAACACCTCTCCCCGGTTGATGTCCTTTCTTTGATTTAAATAGATAACACCACAAACAATATGCCTCATCTTTGGAAACACTATACTCCAACCAATCATAGTCCTTAAACCAATTCTTTTGAAAACTTCTACCTTTTTGGTTTTTCGGAAAAATATTCATCTTTGGTTGATAAGGCCCCTTAGCAAGATATGCTCTACGAACTTGTTCTCTAATTTTGGCATCATAACTTTCAATAGGAACTCGATCTCCCGGATCCGATATAATATCATCCGGATTAAAATCCAAACCGACCCTTCTAATCGAAGAATTTCCGACATTTGAATCCTCATCATCCGCATCATTTTGAACTGAACAAGACCTTGGCCTCTTGATTAAAAATTTGTCCATCACATTCAGAACAACGGAAGTAGAGCCTGGAACGGACGAGAGCAATGAATCAGCAACATTCAAATCTACTGACAAGAGCATAAAATCAAATGAATCAAGCAAGCAAGGCACAAGATGGACCTAACAGATACGAAACGTATAAAAATAAACATAAAAATCAGGTTTTCAATTCAATCTAATTGGGGATGTATGCGACATTGCGACTGGGTTTTCAATAAACACAAAAGCAAGGAGAAACGAAATCTATCGATTTTTCTGAACTTACAGTGATTGGAAAACAAAGTGCTAGCGGTTTTGTTGCGACTGGATTCGGACGGTGGGAGATAAAATCAGATTGGTCGGTAGGGTTTTACAACTGGATTCGGAATCGAGATTGGACTAGATTGGAAAATGGACTCCCGACATTTATATAAAAGTTAGTAATTTATTTTGAATAAATGTGTAATAAAAATAAAAGTAAAATAAAATACGATAAAAGTAATAAACGGACGAAAGCTTATCTAATATAAGGAATTTTTTAAATTTAGTTATTATATTTCATCAAAAACTTATTATAAACTTTTTTTTTAATTATAATAAAATAAACACCTCTTTTGTTTTTAATTACTAAATCTATACTATCTATAAAACGCAAAGGGTCCTATTGCCAGTTACTTTTTGAAGTCAGATTTTGGTTTCGAATAATACCCCTAATTTTTTTAGGAGGTACGAACGGGGGCTCAAATAATTTTTTTAGCGGGGGCTCAAATAATTTTCTTAGCCGGGGCTCTAATAATTTTTTCAGCCGGGGCTCAAATAATTACTTTACCCGGGGCTCCAAATCGAATTATGATAAATTATACCTGGTAAAAATTTTTTTTTTTTTCCTCGCCGGGGCTCCAGCCCCCCTCCGCCCCCCTGGTTCCGCCACTGGTTGCCACGCTCCACTAGAATGTTAATTACTGCATCTTTCTGTTTCAAACAGATTCAAAATAAAACACATTAAATATGCATCTATATGCAACTATAAAATGCAACTTCAAATGCATTTTCAAATTCAATGACAGAATTCACATCAAATATCCACATCACATACTCACCGTTCAAAATAAAATAAAATAAAAGCATATTTCAGCTCACCCAATATGCACAAATATCCTTGATAATTGTACATAACTGCATTTTCTTTTAGATAAGTTAATAAAAGCCATAGCTAAAATCCAAATGATGAGACATTAGAAAATTCATATCTATGAAAACATGCCTCTCACACTAGCAAATAACTTTTTCTAATTCATGTTATTTTTTCCATTTATTTGTGTTACTTGATTCATTTTCTCAACTTCCAGTCTCAATTTCTCAGCTATCTAGCCTAGCTTAAGCCATAGATAAAACTACTCATCTCAAGGCTCCAGACCAGGTACCGAAAAAATTCTGTTACCGACAAATATGTGGAGTAGTGAAGGAAAATACGAACTGAACTTTACGTTGATGTCTAAAGTTAAATTTATAGAAACCAAATCACCGTCATAATATATGGTTATAGGTACAAATACACACTAGTCGATGCCAAAGTAAAAAGGAAATGTCTTTGAAAAAAACTAATCAACAAGCCTTTATTATCAATATATATGGTCACTGAATACGAAGTATATATACCTTCTCAATATTGTCCATCATAATCCCCTTCACTTCTGTTATTTGAGCCTTCAACTTAGACAATTTACTCATCCCTTCTGGGTGGCTCATGCAGTACTGCATATGCTCTTTGAGTCTTGGCCTGTTCAATATCAATAGTTTAGATCATATATCACGACCCCATCAACAGATATGAAGAAAAACAAATAATGCCAAGTACAGATTTTACGCACCCAAATTCTCTATCAAGATTGTAAGCATTGCTAATCCCATTACTGCCTAATCCCACACATCCAAACCCAAAATCAGTACTGCCTAATCCCACACATCTAAACCTACATCTCAATATTGCCTAATCCCACACATCCAAACCTACATCTCAGTACTGCCTAATCCCATCCCCAAAACCTAGCCTATACTTTCCGATTTGACCAAACCCAAAATCCCATAATCTAGCTTCAAAAACTACCATAAGAATCATATACACATACCTGGTCAAGCTTGTTCGTAACTTTTCCCTAGTCACGTCAGTCCGTCCGTTGTCGCCAAAAATTGAACCCGTCCGGTGTCGCCGAAATCAGAAATCCTCCGTTGTCGCCGCCCTCCTCTTTCACGCCGAAATCAAAACCCCGTCCGGTGTCGCTAAGTTCTGTCGCCTCTTCGTCGACCGTTGTACTCTCCGCATCTTCGTTTCAGTTGTCTCTCTCCTCCGCTGCCTCGCATTAGTGCAGGAAGTTAATTTTTTGAAATGAGTTTCAAGTTGACACTAACACTTCGGAGCGGTAACCCTAAAACTACCTATTTACCAAATGACAATAATACCCTCTCACCAGTCATGACATTAAATTCTAGTCCCTTACGAATTGAACCAGATATTAAACCTCTTGACAAGTGTCATCATACACACCATTTGATTTCTGAAATGTGTGGTTCAGATTGGGACTCATGGATCCACAGTTTGGGTGGATCCATGGGAGATGAATCCTATATTTATATATAGGGATGAGATCTTATAAGACATACACATATTGTTAAACCGTAGGACGTATAACGTTTATCTTGTAAAAAGGGAGCGTTATGATTAGATTCGACTATTAATTAAATTTAAAATTTAATATGCAAAAAACACATGACAGTTAAGAATATGCATTTATTTTCATATAATTCATAACCGTTGATTAGATGGAAATCTACGGCCATGATGATGTCCTACGATTTTACCAATATTCGAATGTTTCTCTTTCCTATATATATAGGGTTAAGTTCTAGAAGGACATTAAATATTTGTGAAACGGACAGACAAAATCTCAATCGTTGATTTAATTAATCTGACGGTTGAGATTAAAGTTAAGTGTTAATTAAAATAGATGGTTGAATTTGCAAAATACACGGGCGGTTGAGAATGACGGTCATCAATATCAATCGCCGCATTATAAAAATCAATGGTTGAGATGATATCCTTCCGTCTCACAAATACTTACTTGTCTTACTAGAACCGTACTATATAGAGAGAGAGTAAGGATCCAGAGAGACGAGTAAGTTTTGTAAGACGGAAGGACATGATCTGAATCGTTACTTTTGATTGATCTGACGGTTTAGATTGAGTGGGTTTTTAATTTAAATAGATAGTTGAATATGCAAAATACACGGACGGTTGAGAATGAGGGTTATCAATCTCAACTGTTAGATTATTAAAAAGCAACGGTTGAAATGATGTCCTACTGTCCTACGTATAAATGAGTGTCCTCCTTGATCTTTATCCTTTATATATAATTCTTGATGGACAAGTAAGTTTTTGTGAGACGGGAGGACATCATCTCAATCATTGATTTCTATTCATCCAACCGTTGATATTGATAACCGTCATTCTCAACCGCCCGTGTATTTTACTAATTCAACCACATATTTTAATTCAAATTAATCTCTTCTCAACCGTCAGATTAATCAAAATCAACGGTTGAGATGATGTCCTCGTGTCTTACAAAACTTTAATATCTTCATATCTTAAAATAGATTTGCCTACCGTGTCCACTCTTCATTATTTTAAAACTTGTCGTATACAAGTATTCGTCGTATCCGTATCCGTGTTCGGTGTCCGTATCCGTGCAACATAAGCTACAAGGACCCGCAATATGTTCACCTTCATATATAATATTATTCACCTTCACAATCATTGCATCCCACATCTCATACACTAAATGGAGGGATATCAGTATCGCACACTCTTATCATATTATATCATATACAGAAGAAGTAAATTCAACGATATAATTCAACTTATCCCACCAATCTTCAGTCGTAATGTACTTGCTTACCATTTGATTTCCCTTTTTGGGACGCTAGGACGGTTGTTGCAGGCAATATGTAATCTTTTAGTGCGGATGTCCCAGTTCATTTGTTTATATCATTTTATATGAAAAGGAATTTTATATTGAAGAACCATTGCAAAGTCGATAAATCAAGTAACAGCAACAACAAAATTCCATGTCCAAATTTTAGTAAAGAGCTTACTGAATCCAATCATTCACATATCAAACTTTAAAGATAATTAAAGATTTCAATATCCGAGTTTAACAATTATGCTGCTGCTATGGAATTGAGGCTGCTTGCCACCTTCTTGTACTTGTACCAATTAGCAACCCAAAGGTATACGAAGAAATTGACCATGCATAGAACAGCTAGCAGCCAGTAGAAATAATCAAGATGTCCTCGGTTAAGGTTGTCTGGGATCCAGCCGAGCTTCCCGTTTCTTGTTGTCACATTGGTAACAACTGTAACGAGAAGAGTGCTCAAGTAATTCCCAAGTGATATGGTTGTAAGTGACAGTGCTGAGCCCAAACTCCTCATTGCATCAGGTGCTTGGTCGTAGAAGAACTCCAATTGTCCTATGAAGGTGAACACTTCCGAACATCCAATCAAGAAATATTGCGGGACTTGCCAAAAGATCGACATTGGGATGTACTCAAGATCATAGTAGTTGTTCTCCCTCACAATTTTTAATCGAACAACTTCCAGTATAGCAGCAACAGCCATAGAAAATACAGAAATAACTAAACCAATACCCATTCGCTGAAGCTGAGTGAAGCCTCGTGGATGACCAGTTACCTTCCTTGCGAGTGGCACTATCATACTGTTATAAACAGGGCCCAAAAGAGCACACTGAGTGTATCGAAAAGGGACAAGGATGCTGATGGAATCTTGAAATTAGGACCCATGTGTTGATCCATGGTATTGCCTTGCAGTACAAACATGGTACTCATTTGACTGTAGACGGCAGCAAAGACTATACCGGTTGCCCAAATTGGTAGCAGCCGGATAATGGCTTTTAGCTCCTCCACTTGGGTCACTGTGCAAAGTCTCCATGGATTTGGTGAGTCCTTCATGGAATCAGTATTAGATGGAACGGCAGCTTTGTCAAAAAACCTGGAATCGAGCAAAATTATACTCGTATCAACTAAAAACTGTATTTGATGATTTTAAAATAAGTAGGCTCTGGGAAATTCTAAATCTTACGTAAGCTCATCAGTATGCTCAACTTTGCGACTTCCAACAATGCTACTTTTCATTTCCTCAGTCTCGTAAAGTTTTGACTTATCTTTAGGAACTGCTACGCCAGATTTTCGCAAAGCTGCAACTATGACCTGTGCCATCCGAGTGAGAGGGCTTCCTCCTGGTTTTTGAAGCCTGTAACGACTACTACCAAAAAAGAAAAAGACGACAGCAATGCCCATCGCGACTGCAGGGATTCCAAAACCCCAATCCCATCCCACATTCATCTGCACCCAAACCAGTACTGATGACGCAATCATTGCCCCGACATTGATAGAGAAATAGAACCAGTTGAAAAAAGAGCTCTTCTTTTTCTTTTCCTTTTCATCGGAATCATCAAATTGATCAGCCCCAAAGGATGATACACAAGGTTTGATTCCGCCAGTTCCAAGAGCGATCAAGTAAAGTGACACAAAACAGGCAGCAGTTTGTATTCCTTTTGGTGTGCAAGTATCATTTTGACATGATGGCTTTAATCCCGGGACAGCAGCTGACAGCGTAAGCAATGTCATCCCCTGTAGCAGAAATTTAATATGTATAAGTAGTTGAAAATCTTAACTTGGACAAACAGAAAAAGGTGTTCCTAAGTTGGCTTACAATAGCATAAATGATTGAGAAAATGGCAATGGTCCAATATCTTCCTAAATAAGAATCGGCGAGAAAAGCTCCAAGTAATGGCATGGCATAACAAGTTCCAGACCAATTGGTAACATTATTCGATGCTTGAACATTTGTTTGGCCAAGACGTTCCTGCAAATAATTCACCAAATTGGTACTCATACCATAGTATGCCAATCTCTCGCAGCACTCATTCCCTGAAACCCAAAACAACGAAACATGTTAGCAATTTCCTTGTAGAGACAAAAAGAGGGTAAAACCATGCAAGCGTCATCATAGAGTTATACCAAGGATGAATGAGCAAGCCTTCCAATTTCCAGTCTTTGTTTTGTTAGCCGGGTTGTTGTGTATATCCACAGTCCCATCTTGTGTGTAAACATCCTCATCTTCAGCCATGGTAATCAGTATCCAAACTACAACATAAACAATCAAAAGTTATCAAATCAAATTCTCTTCAACAAACTTATAATCTCTCAAATTGGTTCATCAATATTATTGTGAAAAGACAAGCATACAAATCAATTGATCTAATGAATAAATTCATATGAATTGAAAACTGAATTGCGAAATGGGATTACCGAGTGAGAAACTGAACAACTGGGACTAATGGGTTTGATCAGATTTAACCTTAGGATGGATCCAAGGGAGGAGGGCAGAGGAAGTTGGCTGGCCGTGCATGCAACGAATATAAAAAAAAGTAGAAAGAATCAGAGTGTCGTAGGGATTTCTTTGTTAAGGTATTTATTGATATGCGTAAAGATTTCATCTATTTGTTGATTGTTAAGATTCTTATTTCCGAGTTTGAATTCTATACGACACGATTTGATACAATATTTCTTAAAGTCAATTGTCTATTTACATATGATTTTGTTTGTTTGGAGATGCTCCTGTTTTGGATTGTAGTTTTTAGATTCTTTATTGGGATCTCTTATTATTCGATTCGTTTTAGCTAATTAGGGTAAAAAATCAAGAATTACTTACAATTTTCCATAAAATTGTTGATTTATAATAATTCAATGAGTTAGATATAAAGCAAAAACTTTTTCGTAAATTTAACTAACAAATTTAATAAAAAATAACTTTAATCTCAATACAAATAAACTATTCAACTGACAATTATTTAATATCTCAATTGATCTTGACACAAGTAATTATATGTTAAACGATATCGTTTTATATTCACTTTTATATCACCAGATTTGGATCCCCTGTTTAATAGTATCATTTAACTTTCTTTATTTTTTCCTTGTTTTCCCTAAATTCTTATAAATTAGTATTTTGATGCACATTGTGCAAATATAAAATTTGGGTGCATTAAATGTGACTTAAAGTATGTGAAAGTTGAATTGAAAATTAACTAATAGATGAATGACTAAATTGAAAATTGAGGAGTGGTAACCGTCAAACACCGGATTCGGATCCGGTAATGCGCAGCTATTTGTGCGAGAGTAAAAACGACGTCGTGTTGACGTTTTTTACTATAACCCTACGTAGTTTTGAGTGAACCCTTTACTAAGACTACGTAGTTTTGGCTCGCATTAAATAGCTTTCGCTGCACTGGATCTAAATCCTCAAACACCACTCCCTGTTTCTTAATAGGAAGATTATTAGCCTAGATACTATAAAATTCAAACATATTTGTTGTTATTATTATCAATTTTTCCAACATGAACAAAAACCATTCGTTCAATAGGTCAATTTGAAAAAACCGTTCTTCCAACTTTATAAAAAAACACCTTTTATATTCAAATTTTATTTTAGTGCAGCCACCCTATCACTGTTCAGTTAACTATTCCGTAAAATTTAACTGTTAACTTAGTTGAGATTCATTAATTCATTATCCCTAATTAACCTTTATAATTAAATTTAACTCTTAAATCAAATTAATCACTAATCAAAACAAATCAAAACAAATCAAAACCATATTTATATAGATAAATAATCCTAGTTAATAATTCAGTAGACCCTTAAAATTTAATTGACCCTTAAACTAATTGACCTTAAAATTCAATTAAACATTTAAACTAAATTAACCATTAAACTAAATTTAACCCTAAAATAACTAACCCCAAACCATAATTATATAGTTAAATAATCCTAATTAATTATTCAATGTATCCTTAAAATTCAAGTAAACCTTGAACTAAAATAACACATTACCTAAACTAACCCAAACCATAATTATAGCCAAATAATCCTAATCAATTATTCAATTATCGTCTTAAAATAAAATTATCCTTGAAAAAAGTAATCTCTAAACTAAAATAACCCCAAACCATAATTAAATAATCCATTGAACTGTTGAATTTGACTGTTGACTCAGTTGACCCTCATTAATCCATAATTAAATGGATAAATAACCCCTTATTAACCCATAAAATTCAATTAATCCTTAAACTAAATTAATCCCTAAAAAAATTAACCCTAAACATAATTATATAGTTAAATAATCCTAATTAGTTATTAAATTAGCCCTTAAAATTAAATTAACCCTTATTTTGAATTAGCCCTAAAAAGGGTGGTTATTTTTGAAAAAAGTTGGAGTGATGGTTGTATTCAAATTGACGTATTGGACGGGTGGTTTTTGATAAAAACCCCTTATTTAAAAACCATAGCCACCTTAGTACCTATACTCTAGTGTATGGGTGAACTTGATGGTTATGAATTCAAATCATAACCTGTGTATCTTTATAATTACTAAATATGTAAATGTTTTTTTTTAATAATACACCATTTATATGCACTTATCTTTCCTATATATCTTTCTATATATAAAACATAGACTAAGGTTCCAGGAGGACACTCTGTTTTTAGTAAAACAGTAGGACAGTATCCAAGCCGTCCAAATAAATTATTTTAATGGTTCAGATTATTTGAGAATTAAATAATTTTAAATTTTTATTAAGTAAAAGGGTAATTTTGTAAGTTTTGGGAGACAAGTAACCGTTCAAATTTCAGATCTACTGACTGACGACGACGACGAAATTTGGCCGATTTTATCTTCTATGTCTTTCAGTTTGCTTTCTTTTCTAGAATTGTCTTCAAGCACACATTCGCTTCTCTAAATCAGAATCTTTCAGAATGGAATCGAATTATGGAGAAACGATGAAAGCTTCAGGTGATGTTTGATTCGAATTTCAATTGTGGGTTGAATTGTTTTTTGACGTTCAGTATTTGAGTGAGCCACATCCCAGTTTATGGGTCAACTTGTTTTATTATTGGCTTTTGATAAAACAGTGAGCTGCATACAAGCTTTGAGGGAATGTTGTGTGAGGAAGATGCAGTTGGTTACTCCAGTGAATACGAGAATCTAAATTGTAATGTGTCCCAATCGTCCGATGGCACTAAGTATTGGACACCAGTTTGTGAAGAAGATAAGCGACCACGTGTTGGAATGGTTTTTTTGAATGTGGAAAATGGATACAAATTTATAGTGAGTATGCTTTAGCTTGTGGGTTTGATGTTCGGCGAGGAACGGAAACTAAACATCGTGATGGTACCACTCTAAGAAAGCATTTTTATTGCACTAAGTCAGGTTTTGATTCTCGTACTTCATTTGATTCATTGCACACCACAAAAAGCGGTAAAAAACGGAAGCGGTCATCATCTCGCACAAGCTGTAGGGCCTATATTAAATTGAAGTTTGATGGACCAAACAGATACATCGTTGCTGATTTTATCGAGACTCATAATCATGACATGACATCTGAGGTTGGTTCTCAATTTCTAATGCATCGGCGCAAGCTATCCTTTGTTCATCAATCCTTAATCATGCACTGCAGTAGAGTAAATATTGGACCAGTGAGAGCTCACAACTTATCTAAAGAATTGGTTGGCGGATTCGAGAATATTCGGGCACAGAAAACAGAGTATAAATTTTTTACTAGAGATGTTACCGCGTACATAGGTGATTCAGATGCGCAAATGATCATGGATAGGCTTCTTCACAAGAAACAGATGAGCAGTGAATTTTATTTTGAATATGTAGAGGAAAAGGGTGTGCTTACTAAATTATTTTGGGCAGATCCGATTTCAAGAAGAAACTTTTTTGCGTTTGGAGATGTAGTATCATTTGATGCTACCTATGGCACTAACAAGTAAGTTTTTTATTTATTTATCTACTGCGTTTTATGAGTTAATTATATTATCATGTATGACAGGTATGGATGATTTTTGTGCCATTTACGGGTATTGATAACAATAAAAAGTCAGTCACATTTGGTGCCGCACTATTATCAAATGAAGAATACAAATCCTATGTGTGGTTGCTACAAGCATTTGTCAAATGTATGGATCGACATCCTAGAGTTGTGTTAACTGATGAAGATCCCGCATAGTGCCCGAAGTATTTCCTGAAGTGCACCACCGATACTGTATGTGGCATATTATGAAGAAGTTCTCCATGAAGGTAATTAATGCGTCATTAAATCATAATGTTTAGTTGAACTAAGGTTATCGTATATATTCAGGTATTTCTTTCAAACTTTATATTGTAGGTGGGATGTAATACTCATAAATTCGAAGAGTTTCGCAAGAAACTCAAAGCTGTTATTTACAATGAATATGTTGAGACAACTGAATTTGAGAAGCAATGGCATTCTGTTCTTAAAGAATATGAAATGACAAATAACAAATGGTTATTTACAATGATTTAATTGTGGATTGTATGTATCGATGCATGTAATTTTGTTGAACATCACCTTTGCCAAATCCTCCTGCATCCAACTCCTTCCGAATCCTAACGCGAAGAGAATCCATTGTCCAATTTTGTAATAGATTTTCTGATTTTAGCTGCTGCTTGTAAATAAAATAGCTGGAAGAAAATGTGAAACAAAGGAATATAAAAAAAACTACAATTGTGAGTAAGTGATGTTGACTAGCTATTGTTAGATAGTCTATCCTAGGAAATACGAAAGTCTCAGAATAGGCATAATCAAATTTAGGCAATGATAGATTCGGTGTATCTCATTTACTCACCTCAAAATCATCCCATGTAATCCCTATATAAGAGAACTCTATCATTGTATCATATACAAGAAATATCAGATTACCTTTTATATTTCAACATGGTATCAGACCAAATTTTTTGATCCTGATTTGTTCATCTCGTTTTCGTTACGGCGGTGGTGGCTTTGTACGCACCACCGCCCACTATTTTTTTTTGTTTATTTCGATCTATTTTCTTCTTTTTTAAAACTAAGCCACAGAGATCAGATCTCCATGCTTACCGAAACAAAAATGGGTCCATCATACTTAGACCAGGAAATACTAGTTATGGCACTAGTACATTCCTTGTCGCGAAATCTCTTTGTGATACCTCTTATTTCAAAATCATAAACCACAAAACTTCGTTTGCACATCCAGCCGCGAGAAGCGTTCACATCGATTAAATGCGATACAATTCATGACTCCATATTCCAAATATTCTTCACCAAAACTGTAGAATAGTCGATTCGTCACTGTTGTTGTTGGCTTTGGGAAGTGAAGAAAGTGATGGTTCGGAGATCCAATATGAAAGTTAATGGAGAATATAAAAGCAGTCACTCTTTCTGTCAGCAGCATAATTCAGTAGTCATCTGTCATTGGGCTACGATGAGACTTTTCAATCCTTGTTTATTCACCTATGTCACCGATCTACTAATGAGACATTTATTTATGGTGTGAGATGTTTTTCCTCCACCATTGTTGAGATGTTTCTCCTCAATTTTATTGGTGACGACAACGTGCTTTCCGTCCCATCCTGTTTATGGTGTGAGATGTTACTTCCTCCACCTTGAGAAGTCTTTCCTCAACTTTGTCAATGGTGAGATGTTATTTTGTCCAGATATGTCTGCTGCTATGTTCAAGTAAATCAAGTCCAATCTCTATTCCTCCAGCATGGGTTTGAGATGAGTTTTACCCTCACCCATTTATCAATTGAAGATGTACATTTCTTCTATATGATTGTACATGGCTACGGTGTCGAGAAGATTAATTCCTCCACCACAGTTGAGATATATTTTTTACTCAACTCGATAACGCTGAGATGTGTTTTCGTCCTAACCAGACTGCTGCTACTGCTGCTCAAAGAATTTCAAGTGCAATCTCAATCTGATTGCGACAGTTGAGATTGAGGGAGGGTGTTAAATAATATATTAATTACTTTTACACATTACCAATTACCTGTCAGATATTTTCTCAATTTCACAACAATCTGAATCTAGTTAAATGCGATTCGGATTGAGGGGGAGTGTTGACTAGCTATTGTTAGATAGTCTATCCTAGGAAATACGAAAGTCTCAGAATAGGCATAATCAAATTTAGACAATGATAGATTCGGTGTATCTCATTTACTCACCTCAAAATCATCCATGTAATCCTATATAAGAGAACTCTATCATTGTATCATATACAAGAAATATCAGATTACC
Organism: Sedum album; assembly: GCA_006409495.1. NCBI lineage: Eukaryota > Viridiplantae > Streptophyta > Magnoliopsida > Saxifragales > Crassulaceae > Sedum > Sedum album. The sequence continues at coordinate 113,953 of QZGG01000201.1, read as the reverse complement.
TTTTATATTTCAACAAGTGATACACTATGTAAAACAAACCGTTAGAAAGGTTATCGGTCCATGAAAATTGCGCTTCCTCCCTCCTTTAATCCATTCACGTTTACTCTGCATAAGACTTTGTATTACGTAGTTACACCAGTTATAATTTGATAAACTCTTGATCTTGTCCAAAATTGTAAAGATCTTCAAAGTGCATGTGCCATTATTCTTGCTTTCAATCATAGTTGATACAAACAATAGAACAAAATTCCTCAAGAACCATTTGCCCCTCTCTTTCTCCCGGTTTAATAGTTCTCGCACTTTTGAAACAGTTACTGCTCCTTGCAATTGATACTTTTCCCTCCATCTAATAACAAGTTTGTTATCTTTCGGAGCCTTAGAAGGAAGTCTAATTTTCATTTCACCCATTGGTATGCCGAGAATGTCATGCACATCATTTTCAGTGATCTTTAATTTACCAACAGGTAGGTCTAAAGTGCATGTATCAAGATCAAAGGAATCAACAAGCCATCTTCCAAATTGAGAATCAACCTCTGTAATTTGTAGATCTAACACTTTTCCAAAACCATTCACCTGCAGCTGTAACTTTTGTTGCTGAGAAAGTGTCTTTAATGCTAAAACAAACTGATGAGGAGAGCTTCGAGTTTTGAAAACTTTTTCAGATTTTTGGTTCATTTTGGTTTCCTCATGCACATTCCTTCCATTTTTTGGAGAAGAAACTCCATGAAGAGAGTTTCGGGGATCACACAGGTTGTTGTTTGATGAACAGATTTCATTTTCACCACTTGTACAAAATTAAACTATTACACTTTATTCCATTTGACAAGTAAATTATTTGTCTATTGCCCACCACCTGCTTCGCCAATTAAAGGGTTGTATTGCACTTAGACAAGGGGTTTGAAAACATAATGAAAAGTAACTTGTTTTCACTAATAACAACTCAATTAGACAAAGAAACAACATTCAGAAAGTTAATCACGCCAAATGCAGAGCTTTTAGTTACGTGTACAACAAGGCTCATAATTAGTCAATTAGCAAGAATCACCTGTGCTCATTTTAAAATCCACTCCTCAGACGCATAACGGAGTAGACCAAAACTCCAACTCGAACGAAGATCGAAACACTTTGATTCTACTATATCAAACAATCTCCGCTCGTTCACTCTGGACGATTCTGATACACGTTGCATTATCGACGGCCGATACGATTCTTTAGGGTTTGATAGATTGCGGTTATAGCACGTCGCGACTACATTCGGAAAATGGGTCTGATATTACACGTCAAATATATTTTAGAATTATATTTGAATCATTTAATAATAGCCACACGATGTAAACTCATCAACGACTCATACTTTGTCTCTCTGTCTCACCGTAACATGATGTCCTTCAGGATCCGTTCTCATAAAACATAAACCACTTAATTAAAGGTTATGCTGAAGCCACAAATCATGTTCCAACACTACCCTTACATCAATGACTAAAGCATAAACTTAATAACTAAAAGCAAAAGGTCATAAAAGTAAAACAAAGTAAAAAATGTAAATGCACAAAAAAGAATTAAAACATGTAACCGCACTTGCATTTATGGCTCGCTTCCGTTTCTTCAACATCGCAACCGCTCATCTCCCGTCGTTTGTATGCGTCAGTTCGTCCTTTTTCATTTTTGTTCTGATCGAAATCGATTTTGTTCATTTTGTCAGCGGAGATTGATTTTGGCTATTGATGTGTTAGCCAAAAATCACCGTTTACATGCACATATTTTAAAGTAAATCAATACTAATTATATTTGAAAAAATATTTAAATTTGAAATTCATATCTTGAATTAAATAATTACCGCAAACAACTAATAAGCCATAAAATAAAAATATGCCATGAACCACCCTTCCGCTACCTATTGTTTTTCTGCAACCATCTCTCGTTAACGTCGTCATTTTTTCATTAAAAACAAGTATGAGTGTAATTCACGCGTTTTAAATAGTTGGTTTGTGACAGAAGTTAAGAAAGTGGGAGTGTGAATTTATTTAGGATTGAAATGAGGAAAATAAGTTATAAAAAATAAAATCAAAAAATATTGTTATTACAACATATTTTTATGACAATTATAGTTTTATTATTTATTAAAATATTTTAACATTTATAAACTATAAGAGGTTAATATTTATTAAATTATTTATTGAACCGACAAAAATCTAAAGATGGCATTTGTTTAAAAATTATTTCAAGAAAACTATTTACAAACCTAACATAAATTAATAATTGTCATTATCAGTTCCTCTTGAAACTATTTTTTGTACAAATTTGACGGTCTACATCGAATTGATGTGTGAACATATGGTTAGAAGGAAAATGATTTATGAGTGATTTTTGAAGAAAAAAATAACGCGCTTGAATGTCACTCCCTAACCGCAGAAGGTTGAAGACACACAATAGGTAATGGAGGGGTGGTTTGCGACAATCTTTTTATTTTATGAACTTTTCTAGGAAAACATGTATTTCATGCATGATTTACAATAATTAACCATCTAAATTATTATATATCAATTGTCGAGATCGAGTTTATGAGGAAAGTATTATATATCAATTGTCGAGATCAAAGAGAACATGCATTTATACGTAGGACAGTAGGACATCATCTCAATCGTTGATTCTCAATCTAACGGTTGAGATTGATAACCTTCATTCTCAACCGCCGTGTATTTTCCATATTCAACTACCCATTTAAATTAATAACCTACTTAATCTCAACCGTCAGATCAATCAAAATCAACGATTGAGATTGTGTCCTTCCGTCTTACAAAAGTTACTTGTTCTTCTGGATCCGTACTCCGAGTTTATGGTGTCACAAAAAATTAATTATTCTCCTAGTTACTGATCTGTTTACAATGTCTTCAACCCATTTACTATTAATTGAACATTTTTAGTTGATATTAAAATTTCATCAATCTATAATAAAAATAAAGGGGCACTGATTTAATCGTCATGTATGCAACCTGCTTTGAGCTGGGTTCACATATTTTCTTAAATCTCAAGAATTTATGAATTTGAATAGGATTTAAAAACTCATCAACGCAGTATGGATTTTTGCGCAGACAACATCTATACATAGCTAAAATAAAACGATGTTGTTTTATTAACGAATTTAAGCAATAGTAAAAAAATGCGAAAATGACTTTATTTGACTCGATCTAAATGGTTGAACGTTGCCTTGGCCCTCGGATACTAGTTCACTCAATATATGAGCAAAATTACAAACATAATGCAATGCAAGTTATCATTGTCATTCTAAAGAAAAATATATGGGTTATGAAATACATATAAATAGTTCAATTTAAAGTAATTTATCTCATAAAGAGAGAATGGCAAGCATGAAAAGAATGGGATCAAGTCCATGTTTAATTCCAACCAAAATTAAAAGAGTTAAATAATCACCTTATCAAATATAAGTGCACAATGGTTGGTATATTGTCCATCTTCTTTTGTTAAAAAACAACCTTCCAAGTCCTCACATTTCCTATATTCATTCTCAAATCAATTCCCAAAGACCAATCCACTCATCCTTACCGTCAAACAAGACAATCCACATGTCAAGTTTAAGCGTATTTCTCATGTCAATGATATCGAACACACAAGAAACCACAAGTTTTCTTTCTAAATTTAACAGAAAGAATAAATAACTCTCGGTCAAAGTCTCATCCAACCTTAGATTCTCTTCAAAATTTACGAATCCAAATCTTTCGGATTGTCATGGAGTTTGTTTATTCTTCCCGCCTGTGCGTGGAAGCTGTTGATTTGTGCTCATTCGATGACATTGCTTGAAGTGATGCAAAATTGCTTAGATATTGATGGATGATTGAAGTTCATTGATGGTAGTGCCTAGATGGCTTGTGCGTTCAAAGTATTAAATGTAATATCTTGTACTCAATTGTAAACCCACCCATCAAAAAAAAATCTTTCGGGAGTTGTTAGTCTTCTTTGGTGACCATAGATTTCGAAAATACATAAAAACAAATCAAGAAATATAGAAATAACCAAAGTTATGTATGTTAGAACTTAAAATATCAGAGTTGCGCAGCGGAAATATAAAAGCGTGACCAGGATCGTTAGTAACCATATCGGTGATTATGCATAAAAACTAAATTTTATGTAGTGCGTATCTTGATGCAGAAGTTTTAATCCAATAACGGAAACCATAGAATAATGAAGCTGAAACAACAAACCCGAATTGTGTATGTAAAACACCGAGTTGATGCTTCCAGTCTATCCGGATATCCCTATTCAATTCACTGCTGAGAGTCACAGAGCAATATTATAAGGCTATCACATAAGCATTATCATTGATTTTTCTTGCTATCCTAAAGATCAGTACTTCTTACGTAGTAACTTCTTGGAGGCCCCCTACTCGATACTCTCCTTCCATAGGAACGTCATAACATAGTCTACTATTTTAAACTAATTCTCTCGATGTCTACTGCAGTCTGCAGGCAACTTTCTTATTTCTATGTCTTGAAGCTTCCAACTTCGCTCTGACCTCGTCATTAATTCGTTGAACCTATTTGGCAGCTTCTTTGCAATCACACTAATTTTTTGATCTTTTAGAAACTTTACTAAGTTGACAATAGATGTATAAACAATCAAAATGATGGTTGCTTTATTATAGAATGTATTGTACAGTTGAACTTAATAACAGATGATGCACAATTAAGACAAATTGTGGAGTTTGTGGTTTTAATAGGGAGGATGAGTGGAACTTATTTTATGAGTGTTGATGTAGAGATGTCCAATGGGCCGGGCCGGCCAAAGCCCTAAATCACAAGGTCCAAGTCCGGCCTTGTCCTAAATATTCGGGTTTTTTTAAAATTTCAGGCCGGGTCTCATTAAAATCATAAAGCTTACGGGATTTCAAGGCCCTTTGACTTTCGAGTTTTACCAGACCTAATTTCAAAATTTAATTCATTTGTTATTTTTAATTAATTTTAAACCAATTTAATTTTAATGATTTCTATTATAATAGTTTTAAATAATATGTTCAACGAATAATCTATATTTTGAATTTAATTGTAATATAACGAACTTGAATTAGGATCAAAGAGTACATGTAATTATTGTAAGACAAGAGGACGTAATTTTAGCCGTTGATGTGATAAAATTAGCAGTTAAAATTATATTTGGTTTTTAATTAAATTAGGCGGTTGGATTTTCAAAAAACACGGCCGTTTGGATTTGACGGTTATTTTTTTGGTTAAATCTGATCCGTTGGATTATTAATAATCAACGGTGGAGATTATGTCTTACCGTCTTACCAAAAGTTAGATGTCCTCCTAGAACCTCGTCTAACGAACTTAAACAATTTTATATGCGTTTAGAATATATTTAAAATGTTTGTATATCGTCGTACATTCTCGTGATGTTATATAAATGATAAAAATATTTTATACTTTAAATTTAAAAATAATATATTTATTTAACTTTTTTTTATCGGATTTTTTCGGACCTAGCATCGGACCGGGCTTTTCGAGACGAACGGGCTTCGGAATTCAAGCCCTAGCCCGGCTGGGCCGTAGGGTTTTTTTAAGACTTTAGGGCTCAATGGACATCCCTATGTTCATGGGAAGGTTCTTTTTGGAAGAATTTGTATTTGGTTATAATGCGAGAACCGGAGAAGACCACCTGAACGGAGAAGAAATTATTATCTGCTTTTATGGGTAATGGTCAAAGGAATATAATAGAGCTGGCTTCGCGTATGTTGCATTTATTCTGATTGTGATTTTACTGAGACTATATGGGCTATCCAATCGGTCCAGAGTAAATAGATGGAGCTGGAATGACACAAAGGCAATCCTTATTGTTGCCACCGAGTGCCAGAGAAGACTACCGAAAGAGAAACTTTCAGTATTGGTCCTTAGTTTTGTGTTGCTCTGCTTGACACTATCCTCTTTTCACTTTAACAAAGCAAGTTCCAATAAAAAAACGTTATCCCATTAATCAACACTTCACACGTTGCAAAGATATACTGGCCAAGTAAACGGCAGCGTCGCACTCTCTTTTGTCATTCAAATGAGCACATGCCAATTGTATCAAAAAAATGAGCATATGCCAAACGCATCTTTCAATTTCTAGAGCACATATCTTGTTCTCCCTCCGTCCTTATTTATTTGTATAAAAGCATGAAATATACAGTTTTTAAAATAGAAAGAATGTATAAAATATGGGTTGATAATAAATGATTAATAATTATATGAGTAAAAAATAGAATATGTGGTTGATATTGAAGGAAATTGGACAAACTCAAGGAGACACCAAAATTTGAATAATTTTTTAATAATTAAAAGAAGGTAATTTTGTCCGGCATCACGATCTTTGAGATTCTCTCTAATTTAGTCGAATGCTAAAATAGAGAAGTTGATTACAAACCAAAATTAGATTTGATTATGAATCAATTTCAATCAATCATTAAGATTATATTTTAGTGTATCTCAACAATTTTATTATTATATCCTTACTGAAAAGGGTTCAAGGAGGACATGAATATTTTTGTAGAATCGTAGGACATCATTTAACTATTGATTTCCATTCATCTACCGGTTTGATAACCGTCCCGTAATTTTTCTAATTCAATTCTAAATTAATTAATAAATATTGATATCAACCGTTAGATTAATCAAATCAATCTTAACCCCTCCTACTAGTTAGATTAATCAACCGTTAGATTAATTTTAAGCATTGATTTGATTAATTGATGCGGAGCAACTAGCGCTAGATTACACAGAAAAAGGGATCGCGCAAAAAAAGAGGAAAGGGGATTAGTGTATGTTAGTGGGGGATTGTCAGAGTCAGAATAGGTCGTGTGATACCTCGTTTCGATGAGAACGACGATGCGGTCACGACCCACGAGCTTTGTTTGTGATCAGTAGTGTTTTTGGGCCATCCGGACTCGATTACAATTTTATTTTAATTTTTTAAGTTTTCTTGTCCTGTATTAGGTAATTTTCTATATTTTGTTTTAGATAATTATTCATGATTCTGTTAGGTTAGATATTCAATTATTTGTAGAAGAAAGCTTGTTAGGATTTGGTTTTGTACTTCCTGATTTATCTAGGGTTTGTTTATATAGTAAACAAACCCGAAGGAGAAGAAAAAAGTAGTTTTTGAGTTTAATAAAAGGGTTAATTGCCCCAAACCACCCATAAAATACGCATTTTCCCCAAAACCACCCTTAAAATAATTTCTTCCCAGAAACCACCCTGCCGTTACACCTTTTTTCTCAGGAACCACCAGCCGTTAGTGCATCATATTTAAGCACCTTATTTTTGCCAAAAACCACCCATAAAACTCTATTTTTTCCCTAACCATAACTCACAAGTTAAATCGATAAAAACTAATTTGTACAAAATAATTAGTTTCAATAGTACCTCATAAATGCGAATATTAAAATATGTTAGAGAGTCGAGTATCATTAGGTTATTATAACTTTTATATAAGTGTTTAATCGTATGTCGTCTTTCGATTTGTTAAGTAAGTGTTTGATTGTATATCACGAGGACCTCAAAGAGATGTAATTTAAACTATGTCAGAGTGCCGAGTAATATGAAGTATTATACTTTTTTAAATTAGTGTTTGATTGTATGTCGTCCTTTGATTTTAATAAAAAAATTGTATGTCTTATATAATAATTTTATAGAGTTTATATATGCTAAAATATTTTCAAAAGTTAATAAAACTATAATTGACATTCAATCATAATATTTTAAACAACAGAAAATTTAAATGTATAATTTTATTACCTATTGTTTTTAATTTTATGTTAAATAAATATTATACTCACAATTATTTTTAGACTTCTTTTGAACCACCCATAAAATATTATTTTTTTTCAAAAACCACCCATTAAAGTGCGCTGTTAACGGAAAAGTTAACGGCGTTAACGGCTGGTGGTTCTTGGGAAAAATGTATAACGGAGGGGTGGTTTCTGAAAAGAAATTATTTTAAGGGTGGTTTTGGGGAAAAGACGTATTTTATGGGTGGTTTGGGACAATTAACCCTTAATAAAATTAGAGTTCTACTCTACTTCATTTATTATTCAACCCTAATGTTTGAGATGCAAACATTATCGTCTAAGTGCCCACACGCGCTGCATCATTAATTTGACGAATGACATAAAATTTGATTTTTCATCAACTTTAATTTCAGAAATGGCTTCACCATCTTTGAGATTCTCTTTAAAGGATTAAATTCTAGGAGGACAAACAAGTTTTTTATAAGGAAGAATATCATCTCAATCGTTGATTTTAATTTACCGAACGATTGATATTAATAACCGTCATTCCCAACCACCTGTGTATTTTGCAAATCAACCACCTATTATTACAAAAATTTATAATCCCTCAAGATCCAAACTCTCTCTTTTAAGTAATCGAATTTTAAAATAGTGAAGTTGATTATTAACCGTGATGTGATTATAAATCAATTTTAATCAACTGTTTAGATTATATTTTCTCTTACTGAGGTTTAATTATTTATAGTAAAATATAAAAACAGATAATGATGTATCATTTTCTCTTTTCCTTTAAAATTAAAAATAAGAAGATCTAAACAGTGATATTATTATTCCAAATACAAAAAACAGACAATGCATATCCAAAAGCAGAACAGAACAAATCAAAACAGAACATCATAGAGAAGCAGAAACAGAGGCGGCCTGTTTCAATGGCGTCGTATTCGGAAGAAACAGAAAGATCAACACCCCTTCTCGTAAAAGACAGAATGGGTATAGACGAGATGTTAACCAGACACTGCGGTGAATTCGGGAAGTGGCAGATCCGACACTTTGTGTTAACAAGCTTGGCTTGGGCACTGGAGGCATTTCACACTATGGTTATGATATTCGCAGACAGGGAGCCAGCGTGGCGGTGCTTGGATGGTGGTTCGTGTGTATCTCAGTGCGAGATGGGGATGGGGAGGTGGGAGTGGGTTGGCGGTGATGGGCAATCGACGGCTCAGGAATGGGGACTCATTTGCGGTGAAAAATATAAGACTGGCCTTGTACAGGCCTTGTTCTTCGGTGGCTGCATGATTGGTTAGTCTCTCCTTCCTTATTTCCTATTTTTAGTTCCAATTATATTTTTTGCTTCAACTCTTTTTTCTTCTCTTTTTAATGAAATAAATATATTTAGATTTAAATTTATAATTTTAGTACAAATAAGTAGCATAGAGATGTGAATGAAATGCGAAAACATGGACTGAAATTGAATGGCATATGTTGAGAGTAGGAGTGTAAGTGATAAGAACAAGATGACGACAATATAAAAACATGAAATGCATAGGGAGCCACAGACACATGGTATCTGAATGTCTCAGACATTTTAAAGACATACAGTAAATATAGCTGCTACATAGAATATTCGGTTGTCAACTAGCTGTTGACTAGTATTGCTAAATTTGGCTCTATTCTTTGAGCATTCTTGGAAGTGTAAGTGTATCAATTAAATTTAGTCTAAAGTATCTTTAAAGAGATAAGATGATATTACTCAATAGATGAGTTATTGAAAAGTAGTCATATAGTATAGTACAAATTAGCTAGAAGGTGCAATGCATCTCAACTTTTTTAACAGACGTGTTTAATTTGACACTCGTGAACAAATGAGCATCTGAAACCTTCTGTGTGGAGGCATTTAAGTAGTAAGTACTCTTTGTTTAGAATTCAGGCAGAGTAGAGAGCATCCGTGGTTGTAGTGATGTTTATTATTTCTATTCTATAAGACTGCAAACAATAAACTTTTTATCATTCTATTGCATTTTATTTGGGCTTGATTAGAAAAAATGGTGTTTTTATAATCATGTAGTGTGTACTTTCTGAATTAAGGTTCCTAAATTCCTTGTGAAGTTATTTCAGCCTATACTAATAATTTTTAATAATATTTGAAAATTTATTTTTTGGGTTTTTTAATTCAAATAGTAAATAGTAAACAAATTAATGTCTTTTTTGAAATATTTTAGTTTTATAGAAAATCTATGCATTTATCTTGAATTTTAGTTTTGTCGCGTTAGTCTGTTTTAGCTTTCTGAAACGTATATTTGTCCTTTAATTTTAAAATATTTTAATAAGACTGGTAACACATGTACAGTTCACCTATGCTTTTTTGATTAATAATTTTACAGATATTATATTTTAAATTAATGTATTATGTGGCTAATATGAGAACGGATCAATTGCGACCCATGCAATGATTTACGAACTCTGAGACCCAATTGTGATCCAACGGTTCACAATCTGCACTTTATTTTTTTTTGTCCTATCTGCACCTAATTTTGTCTTATATGCACAGATGCATTAAATGCACCAAACTTTATACACAGATTTGTGCACGTGGCACAAATCTATTGGCTAAAATTTTAAGTGGGTAGCACAGGAACTGGACTCTGGCTAATATAAGCTTACAATTTTAAATATGAATAAGGTATAATTGAAAAGTGAAAAGTGGCGTCAGTAATAATTTCTAATAGCACTCTTTTGCTTTATATATATAGCATACTAGTAAGGATCCAAAAGGACAAGTAATTTTTATAAGACGGAAGGACACGATCTCAACCGTTGATTTTGATTGATCTGACGATTGAGATTAAGTTGGTTTTATATTTTAAATAGGTAGTTGAATATGCAAAATACACGGGCGGTTGAGAACGACGGCTGAGATGGCGTCCTATTGTCCTACGTATAAATACATGTCCTCCTGGATCTCTTTCCTATAGCATATATGAAATAGGTTCAAGAAAGACATCAAATTTTTGTGAGACGGAGGGACATCATCTCGTCTGTTAATTTTTATTAATATAACGGTTGATATTAATAATCGTCACTCTCAACCACCCCTGCATTTTGCAAATATAACCGTCCAATTTAATTAAAAACTAACTTTAATCTTAACCGCTAGATCAATCAAATCAACGGTTGAGACGAAGTCTCCATCTCACAAAAATTATGTCTCGCTAGTAGATATGTCAAATGGGGCGGGTACGGGCGGGTACGGGCGGGTATGACCCGGTTATAAAGGGTAACGTGCATAAATGGGTAACGGGTATTATTTATCCGTTTATGTAAACGGGTTTAAACGGGCGGATATATAGGATAACGGGTATATAGGATAACGGGTATAAACGGGTAACGGGTATTAATTTACCCGATTACCCATTAAATACCCGTTTATCCATTAATAACTCATTTACCTTTTAAATACCTATTTTTATTTTATCGATTTATTCTATTATTTGTAAAATACGAAAATGAGTATCTAATTTTTTAGTAGATTGACGATAGTTTATGAGTAGAACTTGATGAATTTTTCTAATGAAATATAACGTGCGGGTAATGGGCGACCCTATAATAAAAGGGTATAAACGGGTAACGGGTATGATTACCCTTTATCTCTATACGGGCGGGTATAGACGGATATTTTAACGGGCGGACAAAGGGCGGGTAGATAATGAGTAATTTTGACATATCTACTCGCTAGAACTTGACACTAGTATATATTATGATAATTTTAACGCTAAGATGACATGCTTTTATGGGTGACTTTTGAGAATGAATTTGGATTCGGCACATTGCAATTATTTGTAACGAACATCAAAAAGACGTTTCTTTGGCATTGTTTATTATAATCAGACATAGTTTTAGATGAACCCTTTGTCAAATTACGTAGTTTTGGGTCGCTGCAAAGTGACATTGTAGTGCTGAATTAAATCCTTTGTTGATATAGTTTTTGTTTTTTATGTTAGAAATAAATTATCAGAGTAGCGCAGCGAAAACATCAAATAGCGTAACCCAGGATCGTAATAGCCATATCGATGATTAAGCATAAGAAACTGAATTTTACATATTGCGTACCTTGATGCGGAAGCTTTAATCTCCTAACGGATTCTGTATGATTAAATAATAAATCTAAAACAACAAACCTGAGTTGTGTACGAAGTACACCGGGTTGGTGCTTCCAGCCTAGCCGGATGTCCATATTCAACACACTGCTGAGAGTCACAGAGTATTGAGAACATTACGGTAGACCGGGGACCATAACCCCTATTTATAGATGTACACTAGCATCTATAAACGAGATAATTACCAAATCCGTCTCTCAAAGATATTGATAATTATCTCTTTGGTATCTACACAAGATATTTCCATGACTATAATTATCACACCAAAATCTCAACCAATATTTGATCACTTAAATTGATAGATTTATCTTTAGTAATAGCATATTTAAATATTCGATAAATATTACGGTCCCATTATGAATATTTAATAAAATATTCCAACATTTTATTTTAACCTCATTTGATGGGATGGTTAGATAACGAACCCTACGTAAAATGTGCAGATTGAGTACATAATTTACTTAGCACTTCAGTTGCACTTGCGCAAATATAGTCATAGCACTGACGTTGTTATTGTTGAACCACAGGTGCAGGGACATTTGGTCATCTCTCGGATTCATTTCTAGGCCGAAAAGGCTCTCTAACCGTCGTTTGCATCCTCAGTTCCATATTTGGAATCCTCACAGCCTTTTCCCCAAACTATTACTTTTACGTTCTTCTCCGCTTCCTTACGGGCTTCAGCACTGGAGGTATTGGTCTCTGTGCTTTCGTTCTAGCAACAGAACCCGTCGGCCCATCTATGCGAGGATCTGTTGGCATGTCCACATTCTACTTTTTCTCTTCTGGTATTGCACTGTGTGCAGCCATTTCCTTTCACTTCCCCTCATGGCGTGAGCTCTACATTGCCTCATCTGTGCCATCAATTCTGTTTGTGCTTCTAGTGATCCCATTTGTATCGGAATCTCCAAGATGGTTTTTGGTGCGAGGGAAGGTTAATGAAGCCATGGAGGTTATGCGGAATATTGCGAGAGTCAATGGAAAATCTCTGCCAAGTAATGTTTGGCTGGCAGTGGACAATCAAGATGATCAGGAAAATAATGTCTCAAGTCAAAAAACTGACCTCACGGATCATCAAATTTTACAGTGAGTTTTCTTCGCGAGCTCTTCGTTTTTCTCATAAATATTTATATGAATGCATACATTCTGTTCCTGCTGTTGTTTTTACTCATTTATTAACTTTTAGGATGTTTCATTTCAACAGAAAACACGCGGATGGTGATACAGAGGCAATTTCCACATCGATCATTGATGTAATAAAGTCTCCGGTGACCAGGGTTCGTCTAATTCTGGCTGTGGCTATCAACTTACTTTGCTCTGTGGTGTACTACGGCCTTAGCCTCAACGTAGTGAATCTCGGAACAAATCTTTACCTGAGTGTTATTCTAAATGCCGTAGCTGAATTACCAGCATATACGCTCACAGCAATCTTACTCAGCAAATTCGGACGAAAGCCACTAGCCATATCCACAATGTGGTTCAGTGGAGTTTTCTGTTTAATCGGATCTTTTCTCTGGGGAGCTGATCAGGCAGGTCTGAAGTCAGTTCGATTACTTTGTGGAGTGTTGGGCATATTTGGAATGGCTGGGACGTATAACTTGTTATTTATTTACACGACAGAGTTGTTTCCAACAGCAGTCAGAAATGCAGCGCTTGGGTGCGCCACACAAGCTGCACAAATGGGTGCAATACTATCCCCGTTTGTTGTGGTAGCAGGACGAGGCATTCCTTTTGCTATATTTGCTGGGTGTGGGATTGTCGGCGGAGCTTTGGGATTCTACTTGCCGGAGACCAAGGATCGGCCTTTGTACGACACATTAGATGGAATGGAAGATGGTGAGAAGAAGAGTTTAGTCACTCTAGCTTAAAGCAAACACTTGATAGTGTTTTATTAGCTTTATGAATACAAACTTGTAAAACTTGCTCTTTTCGATCAAACATTCGTTATTGGTTGAGTCCAGTAGAAAACCCATGTCATATTTGTCCCTGTCTATATGTTTGTTACGTAGAATATCAATCCACAAACAATTGCATATTCATTCATCAAATTGATGCTGGATTTTCAGCATATTCATCAAAGCCAATTTCGAACCATTTTACGAATCCTAACCATGAGTGATGGTTGTGAAAGGTAAGTAAATATGGAATTTCGATTCAGCGACAGTGAATGTGAGGAGAACCAAGAATACAAGGTGACCGATATTGTAAAGGTAGACGATCAATTACTTAAGGATCCGATTGCATTTAACTATTGGAGAATCTGTAACTGGTGTTGGTATGTCAGTGAGGAAGAACACAATTTTGAATGTGGAGGTAGAGTTTAGCTAAGGTTAAGAGAAGTTGTATTTTATCAGTGGATCAATATATCAGTAACTTACAATAGAGTTTGAAACAATGTAAGTAAGCATGGTCTGAATATTAGTAAGATACTGAACAAAATAAACAAGAAAGGAAATTGAAAAGAAACAAAACCAAATTTGTTGAATCTTGCTCGGCAATATCCGTAAAGCTGTATTCCCTCCCTTACGTGCAGGGTGTGGTTAGGCAGTAGGCTTCCCAGGATAAGACAACATGAACTTTAGATCTGATTACACCGATAAAATGAAGCGAACTGGACTACACCTTTAACTATCAACAATAAAACTATCAACAATTATACACCTTGCAAGGATTTTATCAAGACTTAAACTATTCGATTCAATGTACAAAAGACATCGAATCGGCTCTCAAAAATGAGTCAAACCCATTTTTTCACACACTTAAAAATTTAAATAATTTCCAGCAATCCCTCACATGAAAAAAATCAAAAAGTAAAATCTAATCTAGACTCTACATTGTGGTGATAGTTTCTGTGGCCAACATCTGCATAGGATAGGTGTGGCAAAACCTTTGAACCTTCCCTTGAAAGATATGCATTCTTTACTAACTATTCAGTGTAGGGATCAACAATGGGCACGGTCGGATCGGTCCGGCCCTATGAAGGGCAGGGCAGGGCAGAGTGGGCTTTGAAGGGTTTTAGCACGCCCTGTGAAAGCCTTAGGGTCAGGCAGGGCCGGGCCGTTGAATTTTGGGTGACCCCTAGGGCCGCCCTAGGCAGGGTAATGAAAGGACCGACCGGGCCGGGCAAGGTCGACCCTTTATTTAAGGGTCGGATTAGATCAAAATAGTGTAAATACATATAGTAATTTTGAAAAAACTCTAACTTATTTTTTAATTAATTTAATATGTTAATAAATTTGTAGCTTGAATTATATAAGTTGATTAAAAATAGGGTAAATTCCAGAAAACCACCAGTATAATAGGCATAATTGCAGAAAACCACCCTTATAATACGTATTTACAGAAAACCACCTCTATAAAGTGCCACTAGCAAATCACCACCTCATTACTGTTCCATTACAAAAACCGTCAAATGTTGGTGTACACGTGTCAAAAAAGCGCATTAGTTATGATATTTTACAGAAAACCACCTATATAATGCTCAAAATTACAAAAACCCAAAATCTATTAATTATTTACATAGAAATCATATTTTATTAAATAAAAATACATCACATGTTTTAGTTGCAATCTTTTTAATGCTAATTATAAAATAATCAAACATTTAATTTTTTTATTCATTAATTTTTAAAAACTATACATAATTTTTGAATAATGATTAATATTTTTATATTAAATGATGATAACATATTCATATCGTATTATTGCACCATTTTATGATATGAATATTTTTAATCTTAAATAGTACACCATTTTATGAACTAACAAATAATGAAACATTATGATATGAATATTTTTCATTATTAGTCTTAAATTTGTAAATCATTACTTCAAAAATTAAATATTTTATTTAATAATCTAATTTTGTTTTAATGAACCAAAATATATTATTACTTTGAATCATACAATGTGAATATTTTTTCATGAAATAATACATCATGTTTCATGAAACATACCATTTATTAAATAAAAATAAGGTTAATGAAACATATAAAACCATTTTATGCAATAATATGATATGAATATGTTTTCATCATTTAATCTAAAAATATTAATCATTATTCAAAATTTATGTATATTATAATTAGCATTGAAAACATTGCAACTAAAACATGTAATGTATTTTTATTTAATAAAATATGACTTCTATGTAAATAATTAATAGATTTTGGGTTTTTGTAATTTTGAGCGTTATATAGGTGGTTTTCTGTAAAATATCATAACTAATGCGCTTTTTTGACACGTGTACACCAACATTTGACGGTTTTTGTAACGGAACAGTAACAAGGTGGTGATTTTCTAACGGCGCACTTTATAGAGATGATTTTCTGTAAATACGTATTATAAGGGTGGTTTTCTGTAAATACGTATTATAAGGGTGGTTTTCTGCAATTATGCCTATTATACGGATGGTTTTCTGGAATTTACCCTTAAAAATATTAAGTTTTGACTATTTTTTATATATAAAAGTTAGTTAATGATATATTTAGTGAAAAAATAAGGATTAAGTTAGGGTTGGGGTAAGGCAGGGTCAGGGCTGGGTCAAAGGGCAGGGTCAGAGTTTTTTTTACTTTGACCCTTACCCTGCCCAAAGGCTTAGGGCAGGATCGAGACCGGATCCATATCAGGGCCGGATAGGGATTCGGGCCGGGTAGGGTCAGGGCCGCCCTTAGGGCCTTTTGACCCTAGGGTCAAATGATGACTCCTAATTCAGTGGACGCGGTTCCTTGAACTGTTCGTCTTATTGTGTAAACAAAGTACAAATCTTCCATAGATATTGTTCTGGCATACGTCCATTTCTCATGGATGGGTTCATTATGGTCCTAAAACCCCAGCCTGGTTCTGTGAGAGTTACTAAAGAATTAAGCCCTCATAATTCTCCTTTGAAGCGGTCATACTTCTCTCACACATAGGTGATTCTTATTCTGGTAATCTCGCATTACCCTTTTGGAATATCTAATTCCTACTCCACAAAATCATTAAAAGCATCTAGCTTAGCCTCGCATGGGAATCACTAATCATTAAGGAATGGGTCTAGGGTTTACCCCCACAGTAATCTCACTTCGTCTCAGGAAAGAGGTTGTCTCGTTGAACCAAGTTCTTGGGATCTCCCGTCATCATGGGTGAGTTTTTCCTTTTACCTTGACTTATTTCCTTAGGGCTTCAACCCCATTCCTTTAGCTGACTTCTCTGCTAGATTCCGATTTAACCCTTTGGTTAGCGGATCCGTAATATACTCCTTGGACCTTACATAGTCAATACTTATGACTCCAGTAGAGAGTAGCTGTCTAATGGTATTATGTCTACGACGAATATGTCTAGACTTACCATTGTACAGGACACTCTTTGCTCGTCCAGTAGCAGACTGATTATCACAGTGTATGCATATTGATGACATAAACTTTGCCCACTCTGGAATATCCTCCACAAAATTTCTCAACCACTCAGCTTCTTCACCACATTTATCTAATGCGACAAACTCAGCTTCCATAGTTGATCTTGTGATCACTATTTGCTTAGAGGATTTCCAAGATATAGCAGCCCCTGCTAAGGTAAATACATAGCCACTCGTGGCTTCTGAATCCTTTATATCAAAAATCCAGCTGGCATCACTGATACCTTCAATGACTCCGAGATCTCGAGTATACTTTAAACTATAGTCCCGAGTGAATCGTAGATACTACAGTACTCTCACGATTGCTTTCAGTGTTCTGATCCTCGATTAGTTGTATACCTTGCAAGTGTGCTTACAGTATAAGCAATGTCTGGTCTTGTAAAGTTCATTAAGTACATTAGACTGCCTATCACCTTTGCATATTCCAACTGATTAACACTTTCTTTCCTATTCTTAGACAAGTGTTTTGAATATCAATTGGAGTTCTAGACACTCCGGAACTATCTTTTCCAAATTTATCTAAAATTTTATCAACGTAGTGCGATTGATTCAATTTGACCATTTGTTGTGCGTGAAATCTTGATTCCCAAAATCACATCAGACAGTCCCAAATCTTTTATATCAAACTTAGAGTTTAATATTGCTTTTGTTGATTTGATCATGCCTTCATTGCTTCCCACAATTAGCATATCATCAACATACAAACACAAAGTTACATATCCATGATTAGTGTTCTTAATGTAAACACATTTATCACACTCGTTGATTTTTGATACCATTTGACAACATCACACTATCAAACTTTTCATGCCACTGTTTTGGCGCTTGTTTTAGACCATAGAGAAATTTAACAAGTTTACAAACTTTCCTCTCTTTCCCTAGCTCTACACAACCCTCAGGTTGCTGATGTGCAGTTTTTAGGCGAATATTGTGATATACTTATCCTAGTCACGCACTTGTCAAACACATTTATAGTCGAGTGACCGCGAGTCGAACCCAAGAGAAAAGCCTAGACTACTTACAAGTTACCTAGCAATACTTATGCAAGCTTACGGGAAAGGGGGTTACAAGAAGATATTTATGGTTTTAAAATAAATAAAATAAAAATGCAGTAAAGATCCCACTTCAGTCCTAGGTTACAAGATAGCAATGCAATTGTAATGATGTAAACATATGAAGTCACGAATGATATGTTTCTTAGGTTATTGTACTACGCATTCTAGGTTCCACTCTCTCTCCTTCTCTAGATTGGATGCAATACTTAAGTACGATTCTCAAACTCTCGCTCTATTGAATCGTGTTTAAAACTTAAATCCCATAATCTCAAACTCTCGGTCTATTGATTGGTAAATCAAGTCCACAATAACGTCAACGAAAGTAAATTGAGTTTGTCACTCTCGCACACGAAACGCTGCCCTAACCTATACTCATGAATTCTAAACAACCTAAGTTCAACTCTTGTTCCTTCCTTAGGTATTCAAAATTTAGAATATAAAGATAGGGAATAAACAAACTCTTCAAACATGTACTTCAATGTGAATGATAAAAATTGAATCTTGCATTGCAATCAAACCTTAGACTTTCATAAAATCAGTACTACAATGTACAATACATAAAAATAAAATGCAAAAAAAGAAAAGATAGGTAGAGTAGAAGGTTTGTCAAGTCTTCTCTCTTGGTGTCCGCCCCGAATCTTGAGGTTTCTTGGTCGCGTTGAATGATCTTTGCCTAGGTTTCACCCTAGGAAGGAGGTACACAGTTGCTGAATGTTTGAAGCTTTATATTTATATGTGCTCAACTATTGGGCTTTTTAACATAGGCTGGAATTTGGGCCCATGTTCTATTCAGTTTAGTTTCTGACCCGAAACACCCTTTTACTCTCCAAATTAGAACTCTGTATATACAAAGAAGTTGTAGATAATTGAAATAGCTTTCCAACAGGATATCACCCGCCTCAATCACACGTGTGTGCTGTTTTCTTCAATTTTCTCAAGATCGATTGGTCAGGCTGCCTGTTCGAGCTGCCACTTGCTCGGTTTTGCTTGTTTTCGCACGTTTCCAACCAAAATTGATCCAAACCATTCCAAATCATGTAATATGCATTATCTTCTTCTTCTTCTTCTTCTTCTTCTTCTTCTTCTTCTTCTTCTTCTTCTTCTTCTTCTTCTTCTTCTTCTTCTTCTTCTTCTTCTTCTTCTTCTTCTTCTTCTTCTTCTTCTTCTTCTTCTTCTTCTTCTTCTTCTTCTTCTCTTCTTCTTCTTCTTCTCTTCTTCTTCTTCTTCTTCTTCTTCTTCTTCTTCTTCTTCTTCTTCTTCTTCTTCTTCTTCTTCTTCTTCTTCTTCTTCTTCTTCTTCTTCTTCTTCTCTTCTTCTTCTTCTTCTTCTCTATATAGGGCAGTCATTTTATTTGTGTCCGGTCTGGCCACAGTTGAAGCATTTCCCCTGGAACTTGGGTTGCCCTTTCTTCTTGCAGATACCACTCTTGGGAGCTAGCTTGTTTGAAGACTTCTTCTTCTTGAAGCTTGCATCATGCTCCACAACATTGGCCCTCTTATCTATCACCTTCAGTTTTTTTTAGAGCCTCAGCTCTTCTCCTCAATCTAAGCTTCAGATAGATCTCTTCCAGATGCAACGTTTCATTCTTGGAGTTCTACTGGAACGACGGAAAAATATAATCAAATATAATGAGTATTAAATCAAGGGGTTCAGTATCTCTTTCAACTCCGCGAAAAGATGTCCTTTTTAACTTAGCTTTCAACACATGTTTGACATTTGTGTTCGAAGTTGATTTGACATTTGACTTTCCAGGAATATTGAGAATGGTTCTGATAAGACTCACAAATATTTTTCTCCACATGCATAACGTCAATACAATGTCTAACAGTAAGGGTATACCAATATGGGAGATCAAAAAATATAGATCGCTTTTTCCACAAACCATCAACAGTATTATGTCTTTGTTTTCCCAAAACATTAGGAACATCCCAAATAGTATCAAGTATTTCCTTGCCAGAAGCTGATTTCGGTTCATTTTCAACTTCAACTTTCCCATTAAACGAAGCTTTCTTTCGACGGTAGGAATGATTCGTCGGAAGGAAACGTCTGTGTCTCATGTATACAATCTTCTGACAGTTTTTAAGATGTTGAGAATGTGTATTCTCTCCACATATTGGGCATGCTTTGTATCCTTTGATCTTATACTCTGACAAGTTACCGTATGCAGGAAAATCATTTACTGTGCAAAATAACATCTCTCGCATATCAAAAAACTCGTCTCTAGATACATCATAAGTAGGGACACCCTTGTCCCACAAAAGAATTAGATCATCTATCAATGGCTGTAAATAAACATCAATGTCATTCCCCGGCTGCCGAGGCCCAGAAATCAATATGAGAGCATCATATATCTGCGTTTCATGCACAACCAAGGTGGAAGATTATAAATAACCAATATGACCGGCCATGTACTATGCTGACCACTAAGATTTCCAAACAGATTCACTCCATCAGTGCACAAACCTAAACGCAAGTTTCTCGGATCGCCTCCAAATTCAGGAAATGTTTCGTCAAAAGTCTTCCACTGAACTGAATCAGTCGGGTGACGCATCATATAATACTCAACACGCTTTTCAGCATGCCATCGCAAATTAGTAGCGTTGTCTGAGATTGAGAAGAGTCGCTGAAATCTAGGAATTGGAGGTAAATACCACAACACTTTAGACGGTGTGCCTTTTGAACTGATACTGGGAGCTTTGTTCGGTTTATATCTAGAAGAGTTACAAACTGGACATTCAGTAAGATCTTTATACCGACCTCGAAACAAAATACAATCATTTGGACATGCATGAATTTTTGAATATTCAATTCCCATAGGACACATTACCCTCTTCGCGTCATAAGTACGAGTAGGTAATGTGTTCGGATCAGGAAGCATTTCTGGGACCAATGTTAATAACTCTCTAAAACACTTATCACTCCATCCATTCTTTGCTTCAAGATTAAACAACTTTAACACTGCTGAAAGTTTGGTAAATTTTGTGCAACCATCGTATAAGGGCGTCTCAGAATCAGATTTAAGTATTTCAATGACAGAAGACCCGATGTTCATCTCTTTCTCAATGTTATTCACCATTCCAATTAAATCATCATCCTCCCAATCCATATTTTCACAATTAAATCGATGTTGTTACATTTGGGGGGAGAGTTAGCTGTTTCAAATTCACCGTGTAAATGCCAAACTTCGTGCTTTGGATCAATCCCCTTTAACAACAAATGTTTGTGAAGATCCCCGACTTTTATTTTTTTGTTATTCCAACAATCAGTGCATGGACAAAACACATATTCAGTGTCATTCCGGTCTGCAAAATCCTTAGCAAACTGACAGAATCCTCTTATTCCTTCTTCATAACCAACGGACAAACGATTTAAACACATCCAACTTCGATCCATTGTGACTAACAAGGTTGAGAATAATCGGAATTGAAATGCCTAGAATAAGATAAGCAAGACAAGCAAGACGATTAAATTATGGATATTCATAAGCACATCTAAATAGTAAATTCGAACAAACTTACATTTAAATTAATATTATAAACAAGACGGAAAAGGATGACTTCCCGGGTTGAGATTAATTTATCTTCGGAGGCAGAGACGACATGAGGTAGGATACAAAAGAAACAAAATTGGGTAAAACATAAAAAACTAGATTTGCAAAAACTTTTTAACAGCGCCTAATAATTAAAGCGCTGTAATGAATCTATATGTAACAACGCTTTAATAATAAGCGCTATAATATATCCATATGTAACAGCGCTTCTTATTTAAAGCGCTGTAAAAAGTAGATAAAAAATACAATCTGAGTAAAAATATTAACAGCGCGTGTTAATAAAGCACTGTTAAATGTTACTTTTAACAGCTTATAAAAATAAGCGCTGTTGTATAGTTCCTTTATTTGACAGCCTTGCTTTCTTTGTTCAAAAAATCAAACTCTGTAAAGATGATCATTGTTTACTTCATAGGTTTGAAAGATGATCATTCACTTTACATTGCCCACATATCAAAAATAAACATGGGCATATCACAACTCAAAAGATCAACATTACATTTCATTCATCATACAAAAAATATCAAAAGATTAGCTAACTTGCAATCAAATTCATATTTAGAAGTCAAATGTTACAAATCTATATAAAAGGATCCATAGCTTCTTTCTCATGTTTAACCTATACAAAAAAATAACACGAGTTAGAAAACTTGTCACAACATTCATTAAAACAATGATATTGTATAATTATATAATTACCTCATCAATTCCATTGATAATCTTGAACGGGACAATCAAGAATGTAATAGGTGAATTCGTCCCTTACTTCGTTCATGACGAAAGACGGGTAACTTTCCGTCCATTTGAAACACCTATTTTCACATCAAAACACTTTTATATGAATGTAAATTGTATATATTTTTTAAAAAGACAACAAAAAAGATGAAACTTACATCAATAAAATTATCATGAAGTTGTCTCTTATTTTCTTGGACATACTTAATGATATTCAACGTATCTTATGCAATAATAACCACATAAGTTCGTTGCCTCTGGTTGTCGTGGACACTACAAACGTAAAAACACATGATGTTAGTATATTTTATCCCAATTGTAATGTAAAAATATGCTAAAATTAAATTAATTACCTCGACTGTTATCCATGTAGTCGATCTAGATTGTGAAGACGATCCATTCATAATTTGAATGTTTTGAAAACTCCTAGATTTCAAAACACAAAAAATGTTTACTGACATTTTGAAGTATAAAATTAAAACGAAAACTAATAATTTAATATTTTACACTTTTCAATTAATCGCCGAACATCCGATCGAACCATGCCAGCCATTGGATCTAGCCAATATACCAGATTTTGTCTTGGAAAAAGCACACACAACATCCAATGACTCCTTCAAGAACATGATGAAAAACAAGTTAAGTTAAATCTTAAAAGTAGCTAAAAACTATCAAATACAAAATTTAGTTGAATACTTACTCTTGTGGATCACAATATGGTAGAAAATAGCAAAAAAGGATGAAGCTATCAGGCATTGTCAACCGAGACGTCAAAATCGAAACTCTTGAGTAATGTCTCGAATGCTTGTCGTGGACGACGGTCTAATAAACCCAAATTTGAATCCGAAGCGTCCAAACTCATTGAAAAGACAACTGAAACGATTTAAATTAGAAATGATACTGAAATTCAATTAATTTAGATAATAGTGCATGATGAATGAAAGTAATACCTCATATATAATTCAAGTGCCGTATCTCCAATCTTTTCCAACTGTAAAACTTCAACAATATCATCCTTATACAAGTGAGCCCATCATCATCACCATAGACTTCACTTGGGTATAAAGATAGATAGTGCGACTTCTAGCTGCTTTTGCACGATGATAAAGCATCTGACATATGTGTTTCCAAGTGTGCAAACTCAGGTTCATGAATACTTGATTGCATAAATCCATATTTGTAATCATGTATGCCTGAAAACAAGTTTAAATTAAGGTTTAAAGGTATAATTTACATTATTTAAATGATGATATAATAATATATTTGATTGATGTACCTTTCTGTTAACTTCAAACCAATGATTAGGCCTATGTCAACTGCATTCACCGCATCCCTCTAGTGTTCAAACTGTGCCAAAGGATTGCGTGGATCGGCTTGATTCAGGGTTCGATTGCATATGCAATGATTGCCTTCACTTCTTGATCATCAATGAGGCCTATACCATCGTCCAAGAGCCACATCATCAATGAAGAACGCATATTTTAAACCCTGTCTACATCAAGTAAAATATAATAAAGTAAATATTAGTTACCAAAATTTTGTTATTTTATAATTTAATAAGTTTAATATACTCTCAGGGATTGTAGAGAAAATATCATCTTCAGGGATGGGGAGTCGCTGAGATGAGCTAATATCGACTCCCCTTAGGTTGTTGCACGATATTTGTGCTACTTTTTAGAAAGTCGAACCTTTGGGAAATACTTTTTTCCAGCCCACTCGCCATCGCGGTACGTACCTGTATACTTTTTTTCCAATCGCTCTGAGTAAGTATATCATTTCAGCCCCTGTAGAAACGAAATGTCCAGCAGATTGCCTTCCTCTGCCTCAGCTACAGAATAGAAAAAATAAATATTATTACAAGAAATATCCTTCTAAAATATCAAACAGTAATAAAATAAACTAAAGAAGACTTACAATTTTTGCACACAATAGTTTCTGCTGTCTCGTTTCACATAACCACCAGTTTGTTTGATAGGCTCTCTTCCATACTTCGTACCTCTCAACTGTAATGCTCCCTACATCACAGTCATCGCACAATCCAGTAGCTCCTAAGCGCATCATATTTCTCCTTTATCAGCTGAGTTCTTCAGCACGGCTATATCCGCCTCGAGAAGTAGCTATGATGATACTTGTTGAGGCTTGCTCTTTCGGCAGCTCTTCAATGCCCTCCTCATCTCCAAATGCTTCGCTTCTCCTCACAGCCACAAACTCCGCCCCTGATCCGGAGGTAATGAACTGATATAACAAGAGTGGGTGGTCCTCTTCGTTCTTCTACCCTTGATGTAATCTTTGCTAAGGGTTGTTGAAATTTCTCCATGAGATTCCCGCTTGTCTCAGCTCTTGAGACTTGTAAGCATTCGACGCTATGAATTTGCCTGTAAAAACAAGTATAAAAAAGAACAAATCACTTCAAACCTATTGCATATATAATATCAAAATATATAATTGATATGTAAAATAACATTTAATACACAGAATCACTTCAAATATGAAATATAAAAGAATATAAAATAACATTTTTTATTACCTTTCATATCGCTTATCCACACGAGGTTCTCAACTCTGCAGGCCATGCCTCCAACTGAGTATAAGTAATTGGAACACGTGTTCTTACCGCCAAACATAGTGCACTTCTCCAAATATGATTTATTCGACCCGTTGGAAGTCCTTTATCGGTAAACTCGATAGATTGATAGAGTATTAGAGGCACTTCTCTCCTTACAAAAAGTGCTAGTGAAATATGTCGGCCCCTCCTACCTCTCTTAGATGGTGCGGAACACTCTTCCCGCGTTATCACTATTATCATTTGTGATTTGCAAATTCTCCCATTTCTACATATTTAAACAAATTATTCATGATCAAAACATAAAACCACAGTATACAAGTAGATTAATACAACAGAAAACAAATTACACAAACAAAAAATTAGGGTTTAAGAATAAGGGGTACCGTATCTGAGCTTGCGTCGGAAATTGAAATGGAGCTAAGTCGGAATCGCAGAGCTGAGCGTGAGTAAAAACTTTGACACGTAGCTTAGTCGGAAATTGCAGAGCAAAGCTGGACGGAAGAGAACGACAGCCGATAAAATCGGAAAAGCAGGATCTGAGAATGAGTAAAACTTTGAAGTCGAAAAATTACTAGGGTTAAAACTCACTTATTACAGCGCTTTTTATTTTAAGCGCTGTGGTAAACATATATTTCACAGCGCTTATTTATATGAGCGCTGTTAAAAGTTAATATTAAGACAACTCTTATATAAAAGGCGCTGTTGTATATATTTCACAGCGCTTATATAAAAAGCGATGTCTTAAATTTAACTTTTAACAGCGCTGTTAAATGTGTTATTTAAGACAGCGCTCAATACTAAAAGCGCTGTGATTTATTTTTTACAGCATTTGTTTATGAAACGCTGTGCTAAATATATTTATTACAGCATTTTATTAATAAGGCACTGTTAAAGATCTAATTTTTTTAACAGCGCTTGAAAACAAGCGCTGTTGAATATATAATCTGTACTAGTGCTTCTCTCCAATTCCAGTCTTGTTCAAGGTGGAGAAGACACTTTGTGTTGAGCAAATGTGGCGGGTAGCTCCAGAGTCCAACTACCTGTCTCTGTAATTCGAGTCCACCAGATTCAGCTCAGAGATGACAGCCACCAGAAAGTCATCATCCTCATCAGCCTCAACAACGTTGACTTCTTTCTTTTTCTTCTTCTACTTAGGGCAGTCATTTTATTTGTGTCTGGTCTGGCCTTAATTAAAGCATTTCCCCTGGAACTTGGGTTGCCCTTTCTTCTTGCAGGTACCACCCTTGGGAGCCAGCTTGTTTGAAGACTTCTTCTTCTTAAAGCTTGCATCATGCTCCACAACATTGGCCCTCTTATGTATAAACTTCAGTTTCTTGTTAGAGCCTCAGCTCTTCTCCTCAATCCTAAGCTTCAGATTGATCTCTTCCAGATGCAGCGTTTCATTCTTGGTGTTCTACTGGAACGACGAAAAAATATAATCAAATATAGTGATAGGCTTTAATACGTCAAGTTGAATTCCCTCAACCTGAATTCAATAAAAACCATGCAATTACGAACAAATTAATGTAATGTAAAAATATAAACACAAGGTCTCAAAATATTTTGTTACAAGTTCATGTAGTAAGTCGTAGCTATTAAATTAGCTAGACATAGCCAATAACATCTCAATTGTTAAACTAATAGAATGAAAGTAAAGAAGACTTATGTTGAGTCTACGCCAAAAAAGCAACATCTTGCTGCTAGAAAAATCAGACCCGGTCCAGTTGGAAAGCGTAAACAACTAGGGTTGCGCGTCTCTTGAAATTGAAAAGGAACGATTGCTAGAGTTTCATAATAAATTCTTATTTATAGAGAAACCCTATCTTGTTGGGCCAGCAAGTTATCTAGTGCTTTTTACTTATTAAACCCGTTAGTATTTGATAAAACTATATATGACATATGCCGAAGTCATGCTGCTATCATCCGGACCCGTCACGGAGTCAACATGGGCTTGACCCCGTTATGCTCTAAACTTCGTAGTTGATACCGCACGGGCAGTACATCGTCTGATTTTTTGGTTCGCTTCATTTCAATTTATTGGTCTGATTAAGCTCGTTTTTCGCATCTTTTAGTCCATATTTCTTCAAAGCTCTTTCAATACACCTGAACTAGAAAACTATATAAAGCAAGCGAAGGTAGAAATACAAATGCATTAAATGGCGTCGTTTTAGTCGATGCCATCAAGTAGATTTGAACGCTCAAGTCCCCGACAACGGCGTCAAATTTGAACATGCATAGTTGTGCGTGTTAAATTTAATAACCCTCTTGGTGTGACACGACCCAAAACTAACAATTGAGATCGACGCTTAACTAACATGCTAAGCAAGCCTCTTTGTTCATTTAATAAATAAATAATTTAAACAACGGAATTAAATAATATCTAAATAGTCAAGTAAAATGGAGTGTCTAAAGAAATAACTAAAAAAATACTGAAAGTAGCTAAAGCTGAGTAGATGGTACCATACTGGAAACAAATAACTCAAAAGAGCTGACAGTTGATGAGACTCTATCACTGACTCACTTATCTTAAAAATAGCGTGGGATAATAACAAGTGAGTCAAATTGACTCAGTGAATAAATAACATGCCCATTAGCGTTACATATACTTTGCACCAGATGTACTAGTTATAACCATGATGAGCATTCGTCACTGACGGTACGGACCTTAGATATACAATTACATTTCAACCGCCTTTTCATTCATATCCACGCTCATGTCGTGAATACAATGATGCAATATTTTTATAACGAGGAACATATTACTTTTATGTATATACTACGTTATTACCACATAATAATATATAACATAATAAGAAGCATATTATTCTCTACATAACTGCAGCCCGTCACTTCTTTGACATAAACCTATAAATCTATAATACAAAATGAGAGTTTGTTTAGCCCTCACTCACACATTGCTTCATGGCTCCATTCCATCCATAAGGCACGGTTCACACCTTCTCAATATTTTTACCATTATCCCATATGGCTAACTAAATAATTTGTATTTTTTCTTAATTTATACTCTTCTGTGCCTACCAGTTTAGTATATGAACATCCCAAGTGTTCCAACAATTATGCAATTTCCACTCGACAAATGTTATGTCTCACCCCCATTGTCTCTTGAAATAATACTCGTTCTCTCAATCCTACTGATTCTGTCCTCTTCTTTTAATTCAACAGTAGTTTTGTTATCTCGACCATAAAAGCTCTTCACCGATTTTTTGTTGTTGTACGTAGAAAGGAGTTTACTCAAATAATCATTGCATGCATTATTTTTCTCAACCATCCATTAATTCCCTCTTATCACATAATTCATCTAATGGTTTAAAATTTATATAAATTTTAAAGGGAAAAGTTCTAAAAGGACAATCAATATTTAGTGAGACTGTAGGACACAATCTCATCCGTCGATTTATAATAACTCGACGGATGAGATTTAAAGTTAAAAAAACCTCCACATTCAACCGCCCCGGGTTTTTCGCCAATTCAACTGCCAAATTCAATAAAATCAACTTTAATCTCAACCGTTTAATTAATCAAACCAACGGTACTGATTTTGTCCTTCCGTCTTACAATAACTTAATGTCTCACATGATCCTAACCCAATTTTAAATATATAAACTTTATGAATAAATTTAAGTGGATATAACCTTCTTACCCCTTCAAAAAAAATTCGTCCTCAAATTTATTTAATATAAATTATTGCCAAAAACCACCTCTTATAGGGCGTAATTGCCGAAAACGACTCCTTATACATTTTATTGCCGAAAACCACCCTTTGTTCGTCTGACTTTTGTTGACCGACACATTTTAACGGAAAAAGTTCAATTAGTGTTAAATCTCCGTTAGATGGATTAATTAGGCATTAATTAGGTTAATTCAATTAATTAGGTTAATAAAATTCAATTAATTCAACCCCAAATCTCAACAGGGATAATTGCCGAAAACCACATCTTATAGGCCGTAATTGCCGAAAACCACCCGTATCTCTAAATTCTCTGACCCCTTTTTTTTTATTTTAAACAATATTTCACACTTTTGTATTACTCCGTCTGTTTATCTATTCGACCAATTCAATGAGACTCTTTGTGCTTTATATATACGATAGATGGATATATATAGGGGTTGTATCCTGTGGATCCATCCAATTTGGTAGATCCGTGGATCCCCTCTTGCAGCCGCTGATTGCATTTTTTGGACGCACCAGATTGCGCCACGTAATTGCACATGACAAATGCACACGGGATGTGCACATGACAAATGCACATGTGACTTGCACATGCTTCATTATGGCGCTGGCCGCAATCTGGTGCGTCCAAAAAATGCAATCAACGGCTGCAAGAGGGGATCCACGGATCCACCAAATTGAGAGGATCCACATGATACATTCCCTATATATATATAGAGGTTGTATCATGTGGATCCTCTCAATTTGGTGGACTCGTGGATCCCCTCTTGCACCCATTGATTGCATTTTTTGGACGCACCAGATTGTGCCAACGCATTAATGAAGCATGTGACTTGCACGTGTACATTTGTCATGTGCACGCGTGATGTGCACATGACAAATGCACATACGTGACGCAATCTGATGCATCCAGAAAATTTAATCAACGGATGCAAGAGGGGATCCACGAGTCCACCAAATTGAGAGGATCCACATGATACAACCTCTATATATATATCCATCTATCGTATATATAAAGCACAAAGAGTCTCATTTTACCCCTAACTTCTTTCATATTTACTTTATTTCAATCGAATATAGTAATTGTTGCACAAAGAGTCTAATATAGAATATAGTAATATATTTCAATCGATATGCAAATAATTGTGCATCAAACAACTAGGTTAAACCACCCGTCGGAAATTGCCGAAAACCACCTCTTATAGGCCGTAATTGTCGAAAACCACCCCTTATAGGCCATAACCTAATTAATTAAATTTACCTAATTAATTAACCTAATTAATGCCTAATTAATCCATCTAACGGAGATTTACCACTTATTGAACGTTTTCTGTTAAAATGTGTCGGTCAACAAAAGTCAGACGAACGAAGGGTGGTTTTCAGCAATAAAATGTATAAGGGGTGGTTTTCAGCAATTACGCCCTATAAAAGGTGGTTTTCGATAATAATCCCTATTTAATAATACCTTGAAGTGAAAAGACGGGGGTATCTTTCTTTCATGTCGTTCTCAAATTCTCATGCATCTTCCTTCTCCATAACACCTTGACTAACGATACATTCTTACTGTGTAAATTTCTTACTCGTCTATCAAGAATATCAGTGGGTAGCTCCTCAAAAGATAAAGTACCATCAACCTAAAGTTTTTCAATCTCCATTACATGATTAAGATATGAAATATACTTTCGCAACGTCAAAACATGAAATACACGATGAACAGTATTCAACTCCGGAGATAGCACAAGTGTGTAAGTTAGTTTTCCAGTGCACTCTTTGATCTTAAAAGACAATAAAACAACAACAACGCTTTCCATTCATTTCAAATATTACCACACTTTTCATAGGCGAAATCCTCAAAAAATCTTACCACACCTTTCATAGGTGAAATCCTCAAAAACTTATGATCTATAATAGGAAATTCCAACTCTCCGCGTCTCAGGTCTACATAAAATTTCTGACAATTTTGTGCCTAATTTTCATTGATCTTTCACATACTTTCATTCGCTTCTTACACTAGTTTGCACAACTCAAATCAATCGAATGGTGATATGCATCTCATGCCATATAAAGCCTCAAATGGAGCCATCTGAATACTCGAATGATAACTGTTGTTGTACGAGAACTCCATTAATGGTGTGTAATGATCTAAACTACTCCTAAAATCCATGAAACGAGCTCTCGACATATTCTTCAAGGTCTGAATCGTCTTTCAGACCGTCCATCTGTCCAAGGGTGACATGCAGGGCTTATACGGAACTGCGTTCCCAAGGCTTCCAAAATCAATCTTTGACATCTAGAAGACTAGAAGTGAACTGTGATCCACGCTCCGAAATAACGAATACTAGTCCTCCATGAAGATGCACAATCTCCATAATATATTGATCAGCGTTAGAAATGTCTATTTTAAACCCCTACTTTCATGCTTATTTCCTATGATTATAACGTAAAATATATTACTTTTGATACTTTGATTGATGTTTCAGGTCAAAAGCACGATTCCAGCCTTACGAAGGAGCATAAATGGAAATATGAGGAAAAACACGTGAATTCGGCCTAAATCAGACATAATTGGGAGCATTTCTGCAATTCTTAGACCGAGTGTATTAAAGTACCTGACTCGAGCTAAAACAAGCAAAGACTCATGTTACTCGACCGAGTAAATACACTTCTCGAGCAAGTCATCACGTGATCAAGACCCTTCGTATGGATTCTCTCCATTAACTCGACCATTTAATACAAGATTTAATACAAGTGGAGAAGCTAGACCTTCCACTTGCTCGACCATTTAATACCATATAAGATGAGTGGATAAGCTAGACTTTCCATTTACTCGGTCATTTATGATTAGAAGTTAAAGGAAGACCCTTCATTCCACTCGACCCTTTGATTGATCTTCACTATATAAGCATCACAAGAGATTCAAAGAAGGTTGGCTGCTGCTGTCCGAGCTGCCTAGGGGGCCGAAAACCCTAGTAAAGTGATTGAGACTAGTCGAGTAACCAAGTGAAGAAGAGAGAGCCGAGAGAGCTCGGAAGAGCCGAGAAGCTAGACTTTATTAGGAAAGTTACTACTCAAGTGACCTTAGAGCTACCCTCATTAGAATATAAAAACCGATCGAGTATCATGGTGTATTCACCAAACAACTCGACCGAATCTACATACTCGAGTATCATGTCTCAATCCAACCTACTATCCAAAAGACCAATGCACCCTCCCAACGAAGAACTCAAGTTGAGTTTGTTCACACCTATGACCCATCCTACCCACCAAATTTTGACAACCTAGACCATGCACGAACCTATGAACGATTAGCTGAAGATGTAAACCGACTCAAGCCTTTGGTGAGCTCGATATCCCTTCATGACAAGACAATGCAAAGCCTTGGCATTAGTGCCAAAGTTTATGACATGTTCAGCCGAGCTTCACTCAATGTTGATGTTGTTTTCAACAAGCAATGCTATAAGGAACTTGTCTATGAGTTCATTGCCTCATTTGAACCTGTTGAAGGAGATGGTTTTGCATCTGATTATGATGGATGGAAATTCAGAATTCAAGATTTGGACTTTTATTGGACTCGACAAGAAGCGTATAGACATCTTGGATTTCCTGAAGGAGGACTTAGTCACTTGGCTACGGAACAATAAAGAATTCAGATTTGGAAAGATATTAGCCGCCAAGACTTCATTGGAGACTATCCTTCACCATCATCTATTAAGAATCCCGTTTGGAAATACGTGCATCGTCTGATAGCTACGAATATAAATTGCCAACCCGAAACTGTTGATGTAGTTACCCAAGAGGACTTGAACATTATGTGGGCATTTGATAGAGCACAGTTGTACGCTACTTTAAGTCCTTTACATTGCTTATATTCTAACATATTTCAGTATAAGATTACGCTTTTGGTGTAGTTTTGTATCTCAGGTGTAAAAGAAGAGTTAGAATAAAAACGCAACAAGAAGGCTGAATCTCGAGCAAAAAAGACAACAAGGTGACAACAAAGGACAGAAGACCACTAGCGCGCGAGAGCACCATGGCGCGCGAGTGAGGGTCGCACAGAAGACAACAAAACGGTGATGTCAGCAGACAGCGAGATATCAGGAGCGATGACGTCATCACGCGCAAAGAATATTTCTAAGTTCGGTTTTTGGAGATTACATATTTCCTAAGCTGATTTTTAGAGATAATGAAGATTTCCTCCAGATATCCTTGCCTAAATATTCGTGAAAACCCTAGGAGGCAAGACTATAAATACAAAGCTTCATGGAAATCACAAGTGTGCGTACTTAGAGAGCTGGACACGGCGCAGACGAGCGAAGAGCAGAATTCCGGCGAGATTGAGCGCGCGAGCTGTCACGCGAGCCTGCCGACGCACCACATCAGATTTGTCTTGTTATTTTAGTTGTCATATAATTATTCTTGAGATGTATTCATTCAGTATGAGTAGCTAAACTCACTGAACTCGGTTTGGATTTGAATCTATGAATGATATGTTTTGAGGTCTTGTTCTTAAATTGCATGATAAGTTTAGTATTATTATTCCAAGCTCAAATTGCATGATAATTAGGTTAGACAATTAAGCGAAGCCTTGCACCGCAGACTTAGTTGTAGAATCTATTATCTATAGTTAAACTATCAGAAGTACGTGACTGTGAATGATAGGAGTAACACTAGAATAGGCAGTAGCTACCTTGACCGGATTCGTTATTGACTAGACTAGATTGAGTAATAATATCATACGGACCTTGACCGGAATGTATGTGTAGGTTATTAAGCTGTGACAGGACCTTAACCTACGTGAACAGTACATCGTGTATCTTTAGTGACCGAGGATAAACATAGAAATTCATAGTGAAGAATCTGAACCGAGCTCATCTCTTGCATCTTTATTTACATCTTCTAAACTTGCTGTCTGTGTGTGCGCCAACAGTTTTCCTTTCTTTTAATTGTTTTCACTCACAACCCCAATTCTTAGTTTGTAGTTGAAAGGAGAATTCTCACCGTTCCCTGTGGATTCGACCCCAGCTTGCCAATACTATACTAGTAGGAGAGTCGGGATAAATTTGCAGCACTCAACGACGTGCTCGTCAGCACTCGACCAAGATGAACCAATCATTTGGTTTGATGTGTTTACAACCATGTTCAAGGGTATGCAGCAGGCATACTACTCTTCACAGTACGTGGGTTGTACTTCATTGATCACTAGCATAGCCACTGGTTGCCAATTTATTCTACCCGAGAGATACACAGAATTCTGTGAATTGGACTTTAACTTGTTAAGAAAACTAGCATTCCTAGCCAAACAACCCGCTAAGTTGGAATTTGCCTATAAGGAAGTAATTGAGGAAGAAGACCCCTCCGAGAACGCGCGCTCGGTTAGGAACTTCAATGATAC
This sequence comes from Sedum album, assembly GCA_006409495.1. Classification (NCBI taxonomy): domain Eukaryota; kingdom Viridiplantae; phylum Streptophyta; class Magnoliopsida; order Saxifragales; family Crassulaceae; genus Sedum; species Sedum album. The sequence continues at coordinate 79,644 of QZGG01000201.1, read as the reverse complement.
AAGCAAAGATAAGGGTAAGGAAAAAGCTACCTCGAGCAAAACAAGGTCCAAGAAGCCTAAGAAAAACAATTCGGGTATTGAGTGATATGAGGTTCGTAGGGTGACTATCAAAGAATTTCGCAAGTCGAATGGATAACCAATAGAGATCGAGTCGGATGAGTGATTAAACCTCATTTTCTTATTTCTTCTACAAATAATCATGTCTTTGTTTGGAAAACAAAGTTAGAAATTCAATAAAGAAGAAATTTATCACTTACCAAATTTTAGGGTTATCCAAAATTAAATTCAGAATTAAATCACCTTAAAAAGAAAAATAATAACTCACTTAATTTCTGAATTTTGGTCGAGCCCACTCGACCAAGTAAGAAAGTCACTCGACCGAGTGAACCTACTCTTAAACCGAAACCAAACTCTTCCATCCGGTCGAGTCATCTGGTTCACTCGATCGAATCAAACTATTGGGCCATATCACCTTAAACATTAAACAAAGCTTGGCCCAACTACACAAACAAACCCTAACTCGACCGAATTTATTTATTCACTTAAGACCAAATAGAGAGTGGTCGAGTTAAGAAGTCACAAGGTAGAAGTTGTGAAAGAATGGAAATTTCGTTTGGGAAACAAAGACTTTGTTCTCTCTAGTGATGATTTAAGAATTGCATTTGGTTTGGAGCATTGCGAACCATGTTTACCGATCACTAAGAATATGAGGAACATAGTTTGGAGAGAAATCACAAACAGTAGTATGGATTATAAGTCGGGTAGCACGGCTACAAAGATTAGAAGTTCGGAATGGAAGTTTATACATTGTCTTATAGCTACTTGCCTGTACCTTCGTAGTGATAAAGGAAGATTCGTGAATAAGGATGATTTGGATATAATATGTGGTATACACGAGGATCTTCCATTCGATATGCTCACTTGCATCACTCGAAAACTTGAGGAATGTCACTTGAAGTCATTCAAAGGATTATACATTGGTGGAGGACACTTTGTCACCATGCTTGCTAAGCATGTAGGATTTTCACTCGACCCGAGAAAGGCATTGCCGAAACAAATATTAGGAGAGGTCGAGTTACTTAGTCGTGGACTTGTTAAAAAGATTAAACTCAACGGAGGAGATATTATTATCTTACCCGAAGACGAGGACAATGATGATATTCGTCCCGATCACCACCTAGAAATACGATTGCATGGCAAAGGGACATCACTAGTTGGTATACTGACATGACTATTTGGCAAGGAGAGATGATGAAGACATTGTTCACTCACACCTCGTGTGAAGGATACCGATCACCACCTCCTCACACTGCGACCTACACTGCATCACTCGACCGAAGAAAATGCTCAAGAAGATGAAGAATTCTTAGATGCGGAAGATAACGTAGGTGACAACGAATAGGTCTGATAATGAAACAACTTCCGGAACTTTAGAAACACCCGATATCTCTAAAAAACAATCAAAACAACCCATAAAAACCAACTTTCCCTAACTCGACAACAGATTGATCGAGTACTTGACGTTTGCACTTGTTTGAACATTTTAACTTGATCATCTATCATGTTTTGCTTTGTTCGTTATATAATGCCAAATCTTTGTTAGCATTGCAAGAATGATACATGTGCAGCGCATTGGAAAGTCAGGATACGAAGAAAAATGTCAAAAACGAATACTCGACAACCAGCTAAGTATCTCTACACCTTAATCTTAATTTATTGCTTAGGGACTAGCAAATTTTTGTGTGGGGTGGGGAGTAGTATGCATACAAATTTTCATGATATATACATTGCATACTTTTCAAAATTTGCATACATCCTACTATTTAAATGAAAAACACTTTGAAAAATGTCAATTAAACATGCTAAACAAGACCGAGCACTTCGATTAAAAATGTTTGCTGATAAACTCACAAATTGAAAATTTTTGAATTGAACGATTTTCATGATAGAAAATTCATTTCTTGTGACTCAACATAAGAGCTTGCCTAATTTGATTTTTCTTAGAAATTTTTGACATGACACCTTGAGAAAAGCAAAGTTTTATTCAATTTCATAGAGGAGATTTTTGAACAAAACATGGATAATATTTCATAAAGTTATTGTATTGCCTTTAGGTGACTTAAGCATATCTAGTAATATATGGTGCATTTGTTGTAACACTCGAGTTAATATTTTGGCATCTAGTCAAGTCTTAAGTGTGGGGTTATCCGATGAAGTCGAGCATTTGCCGAGGGTCAGGAAAGAAAATAAAATTTATTTCTCCCTTGAAAGTATCTGCTTTGACAAAACAAAAAAAAACATTTGCCGAGGGTTAGGAAAGAAAATAAAATTTATTTCCCCCTTGAAAGCATCTTGTTTGACTAAAATAAATAAGAAAAGAAAAAAAAGAAATAGAAAAAATATAAAAGAAAATATATTGTTTCCCCACTTAAGTCCTTGCTTCTGCCTAAATAATGTGGACTCGAGTGAAGCTGTCGAGTGATAACCATTGAGAATTGCTTAAGGACGATCCTTGTACTTATGTACGTAGGCATTACATGCTTTTGAGAGAAAAATTCATGGAATATGTGGTAATCATCCGGAATTCCTCTACTCTTATGGATTACGACGTTTAGTCTAATTCTTGGGCAAGAATTCTTGACCATGACCTTATGGACTAGCCCTTGCTAACATTTGGATATATATAGAAAGATTGTAGCGAGAAGTTTGTGCGGGTGACTGAAAATTCTGAATTTTTAATATTGAATATGGACTGTTAGATTCATTTAAGCAACGATTGGGATTAAAATCTGCGCGAAACCGTATCGACCAATCAGGTAATTTAAAATATTCAACAGCGCTTAAAAATATAAAAACGCTGTAAAATATAAATAATTATTTTTTATTTAAGGAAATAGAATTACTGAGATATTTTTACAGCGCTTATAACAATTAAGCGCTTATAACAATCAAATTACTGAGATATTTTTTATATAAATAGTTGTTATTTGTTTTTTTTCTTCGGAATTCATTGATTATTATGAAACAAATTTAGTTGAAAGTTTGATTAATGAAGCTTATAACTCATTTACTTCAAAAAAATCAGTTGCATTTCTGTTGTGTTTCTATTAATGAAAAGTATAGTTGATCAAAATGTACAATGTTCAACCTATTGCTTAGTAGAGGGACACTGTACAAATTTTCAAATGGCAATGATTTCAAATGCTTATTTATGTTCTCATGGTATTTTAATAAATAGAATGTTACTAATTCAGTTTTTAAATTCTTAACTTAACAACAACCTTAAAAATATATTACCTGATTTTTTAAACTTGAAAATAATAAAAAGATATCTTTTACAGCGCTTTTACAAGGAATAAGCGCTGTAATAAATAAATCACAGCGTTTATTTTAATTTAAACGCTGTAAAAACAATTTTTTTTATTATTTTAAATATTTATTACAACGTTTATTTTTTTAAACGCTGTTATAATTAGAGTTTGGATTGAGGGTTAGGGTTTGGGGTTCAGGGTTTAGAACCCTAATTACAACAGCGAGCGCTTCCTTAAATTAAACGCTGTTATAAATACCAAAGCGCTTCTTTTTTTAAAACGCATAAATAAGTTAAAAAACAGAGCAGTATTTTTATTATATATGTTTCAAAAATTTTAAATAAAACTCTGCAGTACACACTTTCATTATTGATAAATTACTCAAATAACAATAAAGCTCTATTAAATCATCATCTAATAATTTTGAATCTTCACAATCCATATTATCTCGAATACCTGCATGAAAAAATTAAACATAAGGACAAATATACACGATAAAACAGTTTAAATAATTAAAAATATAAAAAAGTAAGAATTTCAACACATTAATTACCTGCGTAATTCCAAATCATAAAAAAAAGTTTGATTACATCATCCCTTTATATAGCGTGCTCATCACTAAAATCCTATGTGAAAAAGACCAAGCAAATAAGTAAATGATATATAATTCTAAACACAACTTCACAAATATATTAATGTTTTGAAAAATATTCAGAATTCTTACATTGTTTTTCAATCCATATGCCTTCATTGTGATCATCCCTTCTCTGTTGAAATTCACCAACGTCTTCGAAATTGTTTGGAATGGTGCTACAAACCGCTGCACTATCTTCAGAGTAATCATTTGTATCCATACCATCTTCGAAGAAAATATGTTGTTTTCCATGAACGACAATATATTTATGTTCATTTGTGGGATCCTTGACGTAAAATACTTGTTTAGCTTGCTCAGCCATGATGAAAGGCTCGTCTTTGTATCCTTCTCTACGAAAGTCAACAAATGTCATGCCGAATTCATCAATACGAACATTCGAACTATGCACCCATTTGCACTTGAAAACAGGTATCCGAACTTCTACGTAGTCTATTTCCCATATGTCTTCAATAACACCATAATAATTCACACCGGCATTTACAGGGTTCTTATCTTTGGCACTAGACACATGAATTGTATCAGCAACAATTGTCACGCCACTATTCTGAACTGAACTTCTTTCATCCTGATCTTTTGTGTAAAAAGAATAACCATTTAAATCATACCTCTATAAGAATGAACGGCGCAACTAGGCCCAACACCAAGAGACTTCACAAAATCAGGCACATTTGAACTTAAAACGTCGTCTTTCAACCAAGAAGCAAACTCTTCTGAATGCTTTTTTTGGATCAACTTTTCAGATTTTCCCTGATTAGATGACCTTATCAATTGCAAATGACGTTCTACAAAGGGCTCGATCTCATCAACCTGCGCAACACGTAGAAATGGGCGTCATGCAACTCTGATCGAGGAACAACTTTAACTTGAAATCCAATTGTTCCTTTCCCCTGAAGACGATCAAAGTGTCGCGGCTTTGGAATCCCAATAGACTCAATATTGCCCAAATAATGTGAGCAAAACTCAATTGCTTCCTCGGCAATGTATCCTTCAACCATAGAACCTTCAGGTCGATGTCTATTTCTCACATAACCTTTTAAGGTCTTCATGTACCTTTCGAAAGGATACATCCATCTCATATGGACCGGTCCAAGAAATTTTATCTCCGTACTAAATGAATAGTCAAATGAACCATAATGTCAAAAAACGAGGGAGGAAAATACATCTCAAGCTGACAGATAGTAACAACAATTTGATTTTGGAGTTCGTCTAAGTCAAGCGGGTCAACTGTCTTAGAACACAAAGAGCTGAAAACAACACACAATCGTAATAGCAGATCTCACGTTCTCAGGCAATATCCCACGAATTGCGATAGGCAATAGCTGTTGCATCAATGTATGACAATCATGAGATTTTAAACCAACAAGACGCATGTCTTTCATGGAAACCAGACTTGAAATATTTGACGAGAAACCCGAAGAACTTTAACACCCTTCAAACTGGAACAAAAACTAATTTTTTCAGTTTTAGATAAAGTCGTACACGCAGGTGGTAGATAGGTTCTTTGTCCTCTTTGTTCGGGAGCTAACTCCTTACGAATGTTCATTTCAAGCATGTCCAATCTAGCCTTCACACCGTCCTTTGACTTTCCAGGAATGTTGAGAATGGTTCCGATAAGACTATCACAAATATTTTTCTCCACATGCATAACGTCAATACAATGTCTAACAGTAAGGGTATACCAGTATGGGAGATCAAAAAATATAGATCGCTTTTTCCACAAACCATCAACAGTATTACGTCTTTGTTTTCCCAAAACATTAGGAACTTCCCAAATAGTATCAAGTATTTCCTTGCCAGAAGCTGATTTCGGTTCATTTTCAAACTCAACTTTCCCATTAAACGAAGCTTTCTTTCGACGGTAGGAATGATTGGTCGGAAGGAAACGTCTGTGTCTCATGTATACAATCTTGCGACAGTTTTTAAGATGTTGAGAATGTGTATTCTCTCCACATATTGGGCATGCTTTGTATCCTTTGATCTTATACCCGGACAAGTTACCGTATGCAGGAAAATCATTGACTGTGCAAAATAACATCGCTCGCATATCAAAAAACTCGTCTCTAGATACATCATAAGTAGGGACACCCTTGTCCCACAAAAGAATTAGATCATCTATCAATGGCTGTAAATAAACATCAATGTTATTCCCCGGCTGCCGAGGCCCAGAAATCAATAATGAGAGCATCATATATCTGCGTTTCATGCACAACCAAGGTGGAAGATTATAAATAACCAATATGACTGGCCATGTACTATGCTGACACTAAGATTTCCAAACGATTCACTCCATCAGTGCACAAACCTAAACGCAAGTTTCTTGGATCGCCTCCAAATTCAGGAAATGTTTCGTCAAAAGTCTTCCACTGAACTGAATCAGCGGGTGACGCATCATATAATCCTCAACACGCTTTTCAGCATGCCATCGCAAATTAGTAGCGTTGTCTGAGATTGAGAAGAGCGCTGAAATCTAGGAATTGGAGGTAAATACCACAACACTTTAGACGGTGTGCCTTTTGAACTGATACTGGGAGCTTTGTTCGGTTTATATCTTGAAGAGTTACAAACTGGACATTCAGTTAGATCTTTATACCGACCTCGAAACAAAATACAATCATTTGGACATGCATGAATTTTTGAATATTCAATTCCCATAGGACACATTACCCTCTTCGCGTCATAAGTACGAGTAGGTAATGTGTTCGGATCAGGAAGCATTTCTGGGACCAATGTTAATAACTCTCTAAAACACTTATCACTCCATCCATTCTTTGCTTCAAGATTAAACAACTTTAACACTGCTGAAAGTTTGGTAAATTTTGTGCAACCATCGTATAAGGGCGTCTCAGAATCAGATTTAAGTATTTCAATGACAGAAGACCCGATGTTCATCTCTTTCTCAATGTTATTCACCATTCCAATTAAATCATCATCCTCCCAATCCATATTTTCACAATTAAATCGATGTTGTTACATTTGGGGGAGAGTTAGCTGTTTCAAATTCACCGTGTAAATGCCAAACTTCGTGCTTTGGATCAATCCCCTTTAACAACAAATGTTTGTGAAGATCCCCGACTTTTATTTTTTTGTTATTCCAACAATCAGTGCATGGACAAAACACATATTCAGTGTCATTCCGGTCTGCAAAATCCTTAGCAAACTGACAGAATCCTCTTATTCCTTCTTCATAACCAACGGACAAACGATTTAAACACATCCAACTTCGATCCATTGTGACTAACAAGGTTGAGAATAATCGGAATTGAAATGCCTAGAATAAGATAAGCAAGACAAGCAAGACGATTAAATTATGGATATTCATAAGCACATCTAAATAGTAAATTCGAACAAACTTACATTTAAATTAATATTATAAACAAGACGGAAAAGGATGACTTCCCGGGTTGAGATTAATTTATCTTCGGAGGCAGAGACGACATGAGGTAGGATACAAAAGAAACAAAATTGGGTAAAACATAAAAAACTAGATTTGCAAAAACTTTTTAACAGCGCCTAATAATTAAAGCGCTGTAATGAATCTATATGTAACAACGCTTTAATAATAAGCGCTATAATATATCCATATGTAACAGCGCTTCTTATTTAAAGCGCTGTAAAAAGTAGATAAAAAATACAATCTGAGTAAAAATATTAACAGCGCGTGTTAATAAAGCACTGTTAAATGTTACTTTTAACAGCTTATAAAAATAAGCGCTGTTGTATAGTTCCTTTATTTGACAGCCTTGCTTTCTTTGTTCAAAAAATCAAACTCTGTAAAGATGATCATTGTTTACTTCATAGGTTTGAAAGATGATCATTCACTTTACATTGCCCACATATCAAAAATAAACATGGGCATATCACAACTCAAAAGATCAACATTACATTTCATTCATCATACAAAAAATATCAAAAGATTAGCTAACTTGCAATCAAATTCATATTTAGAAGTCAAATGTTACAAATCTATATAAAAGGATCCATAGCTTCTTTCTCATGTTTAACCTATACAAAAAAATAACACGAGTTAGAAAACTTGTCACAACATTCATTAAAACAATGATATTGTATAATTATATAACTTACCTCATCAATTCCATTGATAATCTTGAACGGGACAATCAAGAATGTAATAGGTGAATTCGTCCCTTACTTCGTTCATGACGAAAGACGGGTAACTTTCCGTCCATTTGAAAACACCTATTTTCACATCAAAACACGTTTTATATAATGTAAATTGTATATATTTTTAAAAAGACAACAAAAAGATGAAACTTACATCAATAAAATTATCATGAAGTTGTCTTATTTTCTTGGACATACTTAATGATATCTTCAACGTATCTTATGCAATAATAACCACATAAGTTCGTTGCCTCTGGTTGTCGTGGACACTACAAACGTAAAAACACATGATGTTAGTATATTTTATCCCAATTGTAAATATGTAAAAATATGCTAAAATTAAATTAATTACCTCGACTGTTATCCATGTAGTCGATCTAGATTGTGAAGACGATCCATTCATAATTTGAATGTTTTGAAAACTCCTAGATTTCAAAACACAAAAAATGTTTACTGACATTTAAGTATAAAATTAAAATGAAAACTAATAATTTAATATTTTACACTTTTCAATTAATCGCCGAACATCCGATCGAACCATGCCAGCCATTGGATCTAGCCAATATACCAGATTTTGTCTTGGAAAAAGCACACACAACATCCAATGACTCCTTCAAGAACATGATGAAAAACAAGTTAATTAAATCTAAAAGTAGCTAAAAACTATCAAATACAAAATTTAGTTGAATACTTACTCTTGTGGATCACAATATGGTAGAAAATAGCAAAAAAAGGATGAGCTATCAGGCATTGTCAACCGAGACGTCAAAATCGAAACTCTTGAGGTAATGTCTCGAATGCTTGTCGTGGACGACGGTCTAATAAACCCAAATTTGAATCCGAAGCGTCCAAACTCATTGAAAAGACAACTGAAACGATTTAAATTAGAAATGATACTGAAATTCAATTAATTTTAGATAATAGTGCATGATGAATGAAAGTAATACCTCATATATAATTCAAGTGCCGTATCTCCAATCTTTTCCAACTGTAAAACTTCAACAATATCATCCTTATACAAGTGAGCCCATACATCATCACCATAGACTTCACTTGGTATAAAGATAGATAGTGCGACTTCTAGCTGCTTTGCACGATGATAAAGCATCTGACAATGTGTTTCCAAGTGTGCAAACTCAGGTTCATGAATACTTGATTGCATAAATCCATATTTGTATGCCTGGAAACAAGGTTTAAATTAAGGTTTAAAGGTATAATTTACATTATTAAAGATGAATGAAGTAAATATATTGATGTACCTTTCTGTTAACTTCAACCAATGACTTAGGCCATGGTACAACTGCATTCACCGCATCCCTTACAGTGTTCAACTGTGCCAAAGGATGCGGGATCGGCTGATCAGGGTCGATTGCATAATGCAATGATGCCTTCACTTCTTGATCATCAATGAGGCTATACCATCGTCCAAGAGCCATCATCAATGAAGAACGCATATTTTAAACCCGTCTACATCAAGTAAATAAAAGTAAATATTAGTTACCAAAATTTTGTATTTTATCTAATTTAATAAGTTTAATATACCTCAGGGATTGTAGAGAAAATATCATCTTCAGGTGATGGGATGTGCTGCTGAGATGAGCTAATATCGACTCCCCTAGGTTGTTGCACGATATTTGTGCTACCTTTTGTAGAAGTCGAACCTTTGGGAAATACTTTTTTCCAGCCCACCGCCATCGCGGGGTACGTCCTGTATACTTTTTTCCAATCGCCTGAGTAAGTATATCATTCAGCCCCTGTGAAACGAAATGTCCAGCAGATGCCTCCTCTGCCTCAGCCTACAGAAAGAAAAATAAATATTATTACAAGAAATATCCTTCTAAAATATCAACCATGTAATAAAATAAACTAAAGAAGACTTACAATTTTTGCAGCAATAGTTTCTGCTGTCTCGTTCACATAACCACCAGTTTTTGTTTGATAGGCTCTCTTCCATACTTCGTACCTCTCAACTGTAATGCTCCCTACATCACAGTCATCGCACAATCCAGTAGCCTGAAGCGCATCATATTTCTCCTTTATTACGAGTTCTTCAGCACGGCTATATCCGCCTCGAGAAGTAGCATGATGATACTTGTTGAGGCTTGCTCTTTCGGCAGCTCTCAAGCCCTCCTCCTCAAATGCTTCGCTTCTCCTCACAGCCACAAACTCCGCCCACTGATCCGGAGTAATGAACTGATAAACAAGAGTGGGGTCCTCTTCGTTCTTCCTACCCTTGATGTAATCTTTGCTAAGGGTTGTTTTGAAATTTCTCCATGAGATTCCCGCTTGTCTCAGCTCTTGAGACTTGTAAGCATTCGACGCATTGAATTTTGCCTGTAAAAACAAGTAAAAAGAACAAATCACTTCAAACATATTGCATATATAGTATCAAAATATAAATTGATATGTAAAATAACATTAATACAAGAATCACTTCAAATATGAAATATAAAAGAATAAAAATAACATTTTTATTACCTTCATATCGCTCCACACGAGGTTCTTCAACTCTGCAGGCACATGCCTCCAACTGAGATAAGTAATTGGAACACGTGTTCTTACCGCCAAACATAGTGCACTTCTCCAAATTGATTTATTCGGACCCGTTGGAAGTCCTTTATCGGTAAACTCGATAGTGGATAGAGTATTAGAGGCACTTCTCTCCTTACAAAATCTAGTGAAATATGTCGGCCCCCTCCTACCTCTCTTAGATGGCGCGGAACACTCTTCCGCATTATCACTATTATCATTTGTGATTTGCAAATTCTCCATTTCTACATATTTAACAAAATTATTCATGATCAAACATAAAACCACAGTATACAAGTAGATTAATACAACAGAAAACAAATTACACAAACAAAAAATTAGGGTTTAAGAATAAGGGTACCGTATCTGAGCTTGCGTCGGAAATTGAAATGGAGCTAAGTCGGAATCGCAGAGCTGAGCGTGAGTAAAAAACTTTGACACGTAGCTTAGTCGGAAATTGCAGAGCAAAGCTGGACGGAAGAGAACGACGGCCGATAAAGCAGGATCTGAGAATGAGTAAAACTTTGAAGTCGAAAAATTACTAGGGTTAAAACTCACTTATTACAGCGCTTTTTATTTTAAGCGCTGTGGTAAACATATATTTCACAGCGCTTATTTATATGAGCGCTGTTAAAAGTTAATATTAAGACAACGCTTATATAAAAGGCGCTGTTGTATATATTTCACAGCGCTTATATAAAAAGCGATGTCTTAAATTTAACTTTTAACAGCGCTGTTAAATGTGTTATTTAAGACAGCGCTCAATACTAAAAGCGCTGTGATTTATTTTTTACAGCATTTGTTTATGAAACGCTGTGCTAAATATATTTATTACAGCATTTTATTAATAAGGCATTGTTAAAGATCTAAATATATAATCTGTACTAGTGCTTCTCTCCAATTCCAGTCTTGTTCAAGGTGGAGAAGACACTTTGTGTTGAGCAAATGTGGCGGGTAGCTCCAGAGTCCAACTACCTGTCTCTGTAATTCGAGTCCACCAGATTCAGCTCAGAGATGACAGCCTACTTAGGGCAGTCATTTTATTTGTGTCTGGTCTGGCCTTAATTAAAGCATTTCCCCTGGAACTTGGGTTGCCCTTTCTTCTTGCAGGTACCACCCTTGGGAGCCAGCTTGTTTGAAGACTTCTTCTTCTTAAAGCTTGCATCATGCTCCACAACATTGGCCCTCTTATGTATAAACTTCAGTTTCTTGTTAGAGCCTCAGCTCTTCTCCTCAATCCTAAGCTTCAGATTGATCTCTTCCAGATGCAGCGTTTCATTCTTGGTGTTCTACTGGAACGACGGAAAAATATAATCAAATATAATGATAGGCTTTAATACGTCAAGTTGAATTCTCTCAACCTGAATTCAATAAAAACCATGCAATTACGAACAAGAATTAATGTAAAAATATAAACACAAGGTCTCAAAATATTTTGTTACAAGTTCATGTAGTAAGTCGTAGCTATTAAATTAGCTAGACATAGCCAATAACATCTCAATTGTTAAACTAATAGAATGAAAGTAAAGAAGACTTATGTTGAGTCTACGCCAAAAAAGCAACATCTTGCTGCTAGAAAAATCAGACCCGGTCCAGTTGGAAAGCGTAAACAACTAGGGTTGCGCGTCTCTTGAAATTGAAAAGGAACGATTGCTAGAGTTTCATAATAAATTCTTATTTATAGAGAAACCCTATCTTGTTGGGCCAGCAAGTTATCTAGTGCTTTTTACTTATTAAACCCGTTAGTATTTGATAAAACTATATATGACATATGCCGAAGTCATACTGCTATCATCCGGACCCGTCACGGAGTCAACATGGGCTTGACCCCGTTATGCTCTAAACTTCGTAGTTGATACCGCACGGGCAGTACATCGTCTGATTTTTTGGTTCGCTGCATTTCAATTTATTGGTCTGATTAAGCTCGTTTTTTCGCATCTTTTAGTCCATATTTCTTCAAAGCTCTTTCAATACACCTGAACTAGAAAACTATATAAAGCAAGCGAAGGTAGAAATACAAATGCATTAAATGGCGTCGTTTTAGTCGATGCCATCAAGTAGATTTGAACGCTCAAGTCCCCGACAACGGCGTCAAATTTGAACATGCATAGTTGTGCGTGTTAAATTTAATAACCCTCTTGGTGTGACACGACCCAAAACTAACAATTGAGATCGACGCTTAACTAACATGCTAAGCAAGCCTCTTTGTTCATTTAATAAATAAATAATTTAAACAACGGAATTTAATAATATCTAAATAGTCAAGTAAAACGGAGTGTCTAAAGAAATAACTAAAAAAAATACTGAAAGTAGCTAAAGCTGAGTAGATGGTACCATACTAGAAACAAATAACTCAAAAGAGCTGACAGTTGATGAGACTCTATCACTGACTCAAAATAACCCATTAGCGTTACATATACTTTGCACGCAGATGTACTAGTTATAACCATGATGAGCATTCGTCACTGACGGTACGGACCTTAGATATACAATTACATTTCAACCGCCTTTTCATTCATATCCACGCTCATGTCGTGAATACAATGATGCAATATTTTTATAACGAGGAACATATTACTTTTATGTATATACTACGTTATTACCACATAATAATATATAACATAATAAGAAGCATATTATTCTCTACATAACTGCAGCCCGTCACTTCTTTGACATAAACCTATAAATCTATAATACAAAATGAGAGTTTGTTTAGCCCTCACTCACACATTGCTTCATGGCTCCATTCCATCCATAAGGCACGGTTCACACCTTCTCAATATTTTTACCATTATCCCATATGGCTAACTAAATAATTTGTATTTTTTCTTAATTTATACTCTTCTGTGCCTACCAGTTTAGTATATGAACATCCCAAGTGTTCCAACAATTATGCAATTTCCACTCGACAAATGTTATGTCTCACCCCATTGTCTCTTGAAATAATACTCGTTCTCTCAATCCTACTGATTCTGTCCTCTTCTTTTAATTCAACAGTAGTTTTGTTATCTCGACCATAAAAGCTCTTCACCGATTTTTTGTTGTTGTACGTAGAAAGGAGTTTACTCAAATAATCATTGCATGCATTATTTTTCTCAACCATCCATTAATTCCCTCTTATCACATAATTCATCTAATGGTTTAAAATTTATATAAATTTTAAAGGGAAAAGTTCTAAAAGGACAATCAATATTTAGTGAGACTATAGGACACAATCTCATCCGTCGATTTATAATAACTCGACGGATGAGATTTAAAGTTAAAAAAACCTCCACATTCAACCGCCCCGGGTTTTTCGCCAATTCAACTGCCAAATTCAATAAAATCAACTTTAATCTCAACCGTTTAATTAATCAAACCAACGGTACTGATTTTGTCCTTCCGTCTTACAATAACTTAATGTCTCACATGATCCTAACCCAATTTTAAATATATAAACTTTATGAATAAATTTAAGTGGATATAACCTTCTTACCCCTTCAAAAAAAATTCGTCCTCAAATTTATTTAATATAAATTATTGCCAAAAACCACCTCTTATAGGGCGTAATTGCCGAAAACGACTCCTTATACATTTTATTGCCGAAAACCACCCTTTGTTCGTCTGACTTTTGTTGACCGACACATTTTAACGGAAAAAGTTCAATTAGTGTTAAATCTCCGTTAGATGGATTAATTAGGCATTAATTAGGTTAATTCAATTAATTAGGTTAATAAAATTCAATTAATTCAACCCCAAATCTCAACAGGGATAATTGCCGAAAACCACATCTTATAGGCCGTAATTGCCGAAAACCACCCGTATCTCTAAATTCTCTGACCTTTTTTTTTATTTTAAACAATATTTCACACTTTTGTATTACTCCGTCTGTTTATCTATCGACCAATTCAATGAGACTCTTTGTGCTTTATATATACGATAGATGGATATATATAGGGGTTGTATCCTGTGGATCCATCCAATTTGGTAGATCCGTGGATCCCCTCTTGCAGCCGCTGATTGCATTTTTTGGACGCACCAGATTGCGCCACGTAATTGCACATGACAAATGCACACGGGATGTGCACATGACAAATGCACATGTGACTTGCACATGCTTCATTAATGCGCTGGCGCAATCTGGTGCGTCCAAAAAATGCAATCAACGGCTGCAAGAGGGGATCCACGGATCCACCAAATTGAGAGGATCCACATGATACATTCCCTATATATATATAGAGGTTGTATCATGTGGATCCTCTCAATTTGGTGGACTCGTGGATCCCCTCTTGCACCCATTGATTGCATTTTTTGGACGCACCAGATTGTGCCAACGCATTAATGAAGCATGTGACTTGCACGTGTACATTTGTCATGTGCACATGACAAATGCACATACGTGACGCAATCTGATGCATCCAGAAAATTTAATCAACGGATGCAAGAGGGGATCCACGAGTCCACCAAATTGAGAGGATCCACATGATACAACCTCTATATATATATCCATCTATCGTATATATAAAGCACAAAGAGTCTCATTTTACCCCTAACTTCTTTCATATTTACTTTATTTCAATCGAATATAGTAATTGTTGCACAAAGAGTCTAATATAGAATATAGTAATATATTTCAATCGATATGCAAATAATTGTGCATCAAACAACTAGGTTAAACCACCCGTCGGAAATTGCCGAAAACCACCTCTTATAGGCCGTAATTGTCGAAAACCACCCCTTATAGGCCATAACCTAATTAATTAACCTAATTAATGCCTAATTAATCCATCTAACGGAGATTTACCACTTATTGAACGTTTTCTGTTAAAATGTGTCGGTCAACAAAAGTCAGACGAACGAAGGGTGGTTTTCAGCAATAAAATGTATAAGGGGTGGTTTTCAGCAATTACGCCCTATAAAAGGTGGTTTTCGATAATAATCCCTATTTAATAATACCTTGAAGTGAAAAGACGGGGGTATCTTTCTTTCATGTCGTTCTCAAATTCTCATGCATCTTCCTTCTCCATAACACCTTGACTAACGATACATTCTTACTGTGTAAATTTCTTACTCGTCTATCAAGAATATCAGTGGGTAGCTCCTCAAAAGATAAAGTACCATCAACCTAAAGTTTTTCAATCTCCATTACATGATTAAGATATGAAATATACTTTCGCAACGTCAAAACATGAAATACACGATGAACAGTATTCAACTCCGGAGATAGCACAAGTGTGTAAGTTAGTTTTCCAGTGCACTCTTTGATCTTAAAAGACAATAAAACAACAACAACGCTTTCCATTCATTTCAAATATTACCACACTTTTCATAGGCGAAATCCTCAAAAAATCTTACCACACCTTTCATAGGTGAAATCCTCAAAAACTTATGATCTATAATAGGAAATTCCAACTCTCCGCGTCTCAGGTCTACATAAAATTTCTGACAATTTTGTGCCTAATTTTCATTGATCTTTCACATACTTTCATTCGCTTCTTACACTAGTTTGCACAACTCAAATCAATCGAATGGTGATATGCATCTCATGCCATATAAAGCCTCAAATGGAGCCATCTGAATACTCGAATGATAACTGTTGTTGTACGAGAACTCCATTAATGGTGTGTAATGATCTAAACTACTCCTAAAATCCATGAAACGAGCTCTCGACATATTCTTCAAGGTCTGAATCGTCTTTCAGACCGTCCATCTGTCCAAGGGTGACATGCAGGGCTTATACGGAACTGCGTTCCCAAGGCTTCCAAAATCAATCTTTGACATCTAGAAGACTAGAAGTGAACTGTGATCCACGCTCCGAAATAACGAATACTAGTCCTCCATGAAGATGCACAATCTCCATAATATATTGATCAGCGTTAGAAATGTCTATTTTAAACCCCTACTTTCATGCTTATTTCCTATGATTATAACGTAAAATATATTACTTTTGATACTTTGATTGATGTTTCAGGTCAAAAGCACGATTCCAGCCTTACGAAGGAGCATAAATGGAAATATGAGGAAAAACACGTGAATTCGGCCTAAATCAGACATAATTGGGAGCATTTCTGCAATTCTTAGACCGAGTGTATTAAAGTACCTGACTCGAGCTAAAACAAGCAAAGACTCATGTTACTCGACCGAGTAAATACACTTCTCGAGCAAGTCATCACGTGATCAAGACCCTTCGTATGGATTCTCTCCATTAACTCGACCATTTAATACAAGATTTAATACAAGTGGAGAAGCTAGACCTTCCACTTGCTCGACCATTTAATACCATTTAAGATGAGTGGATAAGCTAGACTTTCCATTTACTCGGTCATTTTGATTAGAAGTTAAAGGAAGACCCTTCATTCCACTCGACCCTTTGATTGATCTTCACTATATAAGCATCACAAGAGATTTCAAAGAAGGTTGGCTGCTGCTGTCCGAGCTGCCTAGGGGGCCGAAAACCCTAGTAAAGTGATTGAGACTAGTCGAGTAACCAAGTGAAGAAGAGAGAGCCGAGAGAGCTCGGAAGAGCCGAGAAGCTAGACTTTATTAGGAAAGTTACTACTCAAGTGACCTTAGAGCTACCCTCATTAGAATATAAAAACCGATCGAGTATCATGGTGTATTCACCAAACAACTCGACCGAATCTACATACTCGAGTATCATGTCTCAATCCAACCTACTATCCAAAAAGACCAATGCACCCTCCCAACGAAGAACTCAAGTTGAGTTTGTTCACACCTATGACCCATCCTACCCACCAAATTTTGACAACCTAGACCATGCACGAACCTATGAACGATTAGCTGAAGATGTAAACCGACTCAAGCCTTTGGTGAGCTCGATATCCCTTCATGACAAGACAATGCAAAGCCTTGGCATTAGTGCCAAAGTTTATGACATGTTCAGCCGAGCTTCACTCGATGTTGATGTTGTTTTCAACAAGCAATGCTATAAGGAACTTGTCTATGAGTTCATTGCCTCATTTGAACCTGTTGAAGGAGATGGTTTTGCATCTGATTATGATGGATGGAAATTCAGAATTCAAGATTTGGACTTTTATTGGACTCGACAAGAAGCGTATAGACATCTTGGATTTCCTGAAGGAGGACTTAGTCACTTGGCTACGGAACAATAAAGAATTCAGATTTGGAAAGATATTAGCCGCCAAGACTTCATTGGAGACTATCCTTCACCATCATCTATTAAGAATCCCGTTTGGAAATACGTGCATCGTCTGATAGCTACGAATATAAATTGCCAACCCGAAACTGTTGATGTAGTTACCCAAGAGGACTTGAACATTATGTGGGCACTTGATAGAGCACAGTTGTACGCTACTTTAAGTCCTTTACATTGCTTATATTCTAACATATTTCAGTATAAGATTACGCTTTTGGTGTAGTTTTGTATCTCAGGTGTAAAAGAAGAGTTAGAATAAAAACGCAACAAGAAGGCTGAATCTCGAGCAAAAAAGACAACAAGGTGACAACAAAGGACAGAAGACCACTAGCGCGCGAGCACCATGGCGCGCGAGTGAGGGTCGCACAGAAGACAACAAAACGGTGATGTCAGCAGACAGCGAGATATCAGGAGCGATGACGTCATCACGCGCAAAGAATATTTCTAAGTTCGGTTTTTGGAGATTACATATTTCCTAAGCTGATTTTTAGAGATAATGAAGATTTCCTCCAGATATCCTTGCCTAAATATTCGTGAAAACCCTAGGAGGCAAGACTATAAATACAAAGCTTCATGGAAATCACAAGTGTGCGTACTTAGAGAGCTGGACACGGCGCAGACGAGCGAAGAGCAGAATTCCGGCGAGATTGAGCGCGCGAGCTGTCACGCGAGCCTGCCGACGCACCACATCAGATTTGTCTTGTTATTTTAGTTGTCATATAATTATTCTTGAGATGTATTCATTCAGTATGAGTAGCTAAACTCACTGAACTCGGTTTGGATTTGAATCTATGAATGATATGTTTTGAGGTCTTGTTCTTAAATTGCATGATAAGTTTAGTATTATTATTCCAAGCTCAAATTGCATGATAATTAGGTTAGACAATTAAGCGAAGCCTTGCACCGCAGACTTAGTTGTAGAATCTATTATCTATAGTTAAACTATCAGAAGTACGTGACTGTGAATGATAGGAGTAACACTAGAATAGGCAGTAGCTACCTTGACCGGATTCGTTATTGACTAGACTAGATTGAGTAATAATATCATACGGACCTTGACCGGAATGTATGTGTAGGTTATTAAGCTGTGACAGGACCTTAACCTACGTGAACAGTACATCGTGTATCTTTAGTGACCGAGGATAAACATAGAAATTCATAGTGAAGAATCTGAACCGAGCTCATCTCTTGCATCTTTATTTACATCTTCTAAACTTGCTGTCTGTGTGTGCGCCAACAGTTTTCCTTTCTTTTAATTGTTTTCACTCACAACCCCAATTCTTAGTTTGTAGTTGAAAGGAGAATTCTCACCGTTCCCTGTGGATTCGACCCCAGCTTGCCAATACTATACTAGTAGGAGAGTCGGGATAAATTTGCAGCACTCAACGACGTGCTCGTCAGCACTCGACCAAGATGAACCAATCAATTGGTTTGATGTGTTTACAACCATGTTCAAGGGTATGCAGCAGGCATACTACTCTTCACAGTACGTGGGTTGTACTTCATTGATCACTAGCATAGCCACGGTTGCCAATTTATTCTACCCGAGAGATACACAGAATTCTGTGAATTGGACTTTAACTTGTTAAGGAAATAGCATTCCTAGCCAAACAACCCGCTAAGTTGGAATTTGCCTATAAGGAAGTAATGAGGAAGAAGACCCCTCCGAGAACGCGCGCTCGGTTGGAACTTCAATGATACAAGCAAAGAAAGGGTAAGGAAAAAGCTACCTCGAGCAAAACGCAGTCCAAGAAGCCTAAGAAAAATAATTCGGGTATTGAGTGGTATGAGGTTCGTAGGGTGACTATCAAAGAATTTCGCAAGTCGAATGGAAACCAATAGAGATCGAGTCGATGAGTGATTAAACCTTATTTTCTTATTTCTTCTACAAATAATCATGTCTTTGTTTGGAAAACAAAGTTAGAAATTTCATAAAGAAGAAATTTATTGCTCTGTACCAAATTTTTAGGGCAAATTTTAGGGTTACTAAAAATTAAATTCAGAATTAAAACACCTTGAACAAAAAAAATAAAACTCAATTAAATTCTGAATTTTGGTCGAGCCCACTCGACCAAGTAAGAAGTCACTCGACCGAGTGAACCTTTCACTTAAACCGAAATCAAACTCTTCCATCCGGTCGAGTCATCTGGTTCACTCGACCGAATCAAACTATTGGGCCATATCACCTTAAACATTAAACAAAACCTAGCCCAACTACACAAAACAAACCCTAACTCGACCGAATTTATTTATTCACTTAAGACCAAATGGAGAGTGGTCGAGTTAAGAGGACACAAGATAGAAGTTGTGAAAGAATGGAAATTTCGTTTGGAAACAAGGACTTTGTTCTCTCTAGTGATGATTTAAGAATTGCATTTGGTTTGGAATTGCGAACCATGTTTACCGATCACTAAGAATATGAGGAACATAGTTTGGAGAGAAATCACAAACGGTAGTATGGATTATAAGTCGGGTAGCACGGCTACAAAGATTAGAAGTTCGGAATGGAAGTTTATACATCGTCTTATAGCTACTTGCCTATACCTTCGTAGTGATAAAGGAAGATTCGTGAATAAGGATGATTTGGATATAATATGTTGTATGCACGAGGATCTTCCGTTCGATATGCTCACTTGCATCACTCGAACACTTGAAGAATGTCTCTTGAAGTCATTCAAAGGATTATATATTGGTGGAGGACATTTTGTCACCATGCTAGCTAAGCATGTAGGATTTTCACTCGACCCGAGAAAGGCATTGCCGAAACAAGTATAGGAGAGGTCGAGCTACTAAGTCGTGGACTTGTTAAGAAGATAAAACTCAGCGGAGGAGATATTATTGTCTTACCCGAAACGAGACAAAGATGATATTAGTCACGACTCACCACCACCCGAGACCAATTCCCTTGATGAGCTTTTAAGGAATCTAGAAATATGATTGCATGGCAAAGGGACATCACTAGTTGGTATACTGACATGACTATTTGGCAAGGAGAAATGATGAAGACATTGTTCACTCACACCTCGTGTGAAGGATACCGATCACCACCTAGACCTACATTGCATCACTCGACCGAAGAAAGCTCAAGAAGATGAAGAATTCGTAGATGCAGAAGATAACGTAGGTGACAACGAATAGGTCTGATAATGAACAACTTCCGAACCTTAGAAACACCCGATATCTCAAAAACAATCAAAACAACCATAAAAACCAACTTTCACAACTAGACACAGATTGATCGAGTACTTGACATTTGCACTTGTTTGAACATTTTAACTTGATTATCTATCATGTTTTGCTTTGTTCGTTATATAATGACAAATCTTTGTTAGCATTGCAAGAATGATACATGTGCAGCGCATTGGAAAGTCAAGATACGAAGAAAATGTCAAGAACGAATACTCGACAACCAGCTAAGTATCTCTACACCTTAATCTTAATTTATTGCTTAGGGACTAAGCAAATTTTTAAGTGTGGGGTGGGGAGTAGTATGCATACAAATTTTCATGATATATACATTGCATACTTTTCAAAATTTGCATACATCCTACTATTTAAATGAAAACACGTTGAAAAATGTCAATTAAACATGCTAAACAAGATCGAGCACTTAGATTAAAAATGTTTGCTGAGAAACTCATGAATTGAAATTTTTTGAATTGAACGATTTCATGATAGAAAATTTATTTCTTGTGACTTAACTAAGAGCTTGCCTAAATTGATTTTTCTTAGAAATTTTTGACATGACACCTTGAGAAAAGCAAAGTTTTATCCAATTTCATAGAGGAAATTTTTGAACGAAACATGGATAATATTTCATAAAGCTATTGTATTGCCTTTAGGTGACTTAAGCATATCTCGTAATATATGGTGCATTTGTTGTAACACTCGAGTTAATATTTTGGCATCTAGTCAAGTCTTAAGTGTGGGGTTATCCGATAAAGTCGAGCATTTGCCGAGGGTTAGGAAAGAAAATAAAATTTATTTCCCCCTTGAAAGTATCTGCTTTGACAAAACAAAAAAAACATTTGCCGAGGGTTAGGAAGGTAAGTTCCCCCTTGAAAGTATTTGTTTGAAAAAAAAAAGAAAAAAAAAAAAAAAAAAAAAATATAAAAGAAAATATATTGTTTCCCCACTTAAGTCCTTGCTTCTGCCTAAATAATGTTGCGACTCGAGTGAAGCTGTCGAGTGATAACCATTGAGAATTGCTTAGGGACGATCCTTGTACTTATGTACGTAGGCATGACATGCTTTTGAGAGAAAAATTCATGAAATATGTGGTAATCATCCGGAATTCCTCTACTCTTATGGATTACGACGTTTAGTCTAATTCTTGGGCAAGAATTCTTGACCTTGACCTTATGGACTAGCCCTTGCTAGCATAGGTGATTGGTTCGGTGAAACTCCTCTTGAATATTGTGTTTTACTTTGTGATTTTCGGTGTAAGTTCGAAATGAAGAAAATCAAATCAAGGTTAGTTTCTTATTGCTCGAGTTACTTGAAATTTATGACTATCGTGATTTGAAGTGATTTTCAATGATTTCTCATGCCATGAATGATCAGCTATACTTTGAAGTGTTTTTGATTAAAGAATAATGCAAAAGAATGTTTGTTAATTGACTAGCTATGTAAATGAATACGATGAATGGATGATGTGCAGGATTTGTGAGTATTCCGTTATCTGAAAACTCTCACGAGACTAAAACTCGTCCGCTAGGGCAGCCTAGAGGTTTAAAGGCTTAATGCATATGCTAAATGCATTCGTGATTTTCTACGACAGTGAACTAGGATTAGAAACTTTAGAAATCTCAGGAGTAAGAAATAAGCTTAATACTTGTTCGGGACGAACAAGGATTAAGTGTGGGGTATTTTGATCAGTGTTAGAAATGTCTATTTTAAGCCCCTACTTTCATGCTTATTTCCTATGATTATAACGTAAAATATATTACTTTTGATACTTTGATTGATGTTTCAGGTCAAAAGCACGATTCCAGCCTTACGAAGGAGCATAAATGGAAATATGAGGAAAAGCACGTGAATTCGGCCTAAATCAGACATAATTGGAAGCATTTCTGCAATTCTTAGACCGAGTGCACTAAAGTACCTGACTCGAGCTAAAACAAAAGACTCATGTTACTCGACCGAGTAAATACACTGCTCGAGCAAGTTATCACGTGACCAAGACCCTTCGTATGGATTATCTCCATTAACTCGAGTGATTTAATACAAGAAGATAAGGAAGACCTTCCACTTACTCGATCATTTAAACAAGTGGATAAGGAAGACTTCCATTTACTCGGCCATTTATGATAGAAGTTAAAGCAAGACCTTTCATTCACTCGACCCTTTGATTGATCTTCACTATATAAGCATCACAAGAGATCAAAGAAGGTTGGCTGCTGCTGCCCGAGCTGCCTAGGGGGCTGAAAACCCTAGTAAAGTGATTGAGTCTAGTCGAGTAAACCAAGTGAAGAAGAAGAGCCGAGAGAGTCGGAGACCGTTTAAATTAGAAGATACAACCAGATTTTGTACTCGAGATAACGAGGAGAATAGCAGCAGCTTGGAGCTCGACCGTGGATCATCAATCACTGAGAATTTCTAAACTTTACTCTTGTTTTATTTACAATCGTTTTACTTACAATCATTTGAACATGTTTGCATTCTCACTCGAGATGAGTGAGTAGTTTCCTTATGATGGGATTTGATGAATCCTAATGCTTATGAATAACTAGAACATGATTATTTAATTTATATGAATCAATTCTTGTATGACTATTATGTGTGTTGAATCATACCCGAGCACTATCTAGGTGTCCTGACAAAATCTAGAAGAGTAGGTCGAGTAGTATTTTAGGGAAGGACCGGAGGTGAACTTAGATATTTTGGAATCAATACAACCATTAGATCGAGTATATTAGCAAAGCGGGAGCAGCGAGTATATTTGGTGCATGAATGTATTAAAAAGCGTATTTGGACAGATTAGTGAAAACAACGGGAGGAATGAAGCTAGTCGAGTAGATGTTTACGTGTGAATCCAACATTCAGGAGTGAGGATTCGTATGCTAATGCTACTCAGTCTAAATTCTATAATATAGATCCAACATTCGGGAGTGAGGATTTATATTATCATATAACTATACGTTCTAGATTAAATTGTCATCAAGAAGGAAATTCATAACTATAATCTATATCTTGTTCGAGTGAAACCATAAGTATTAGTGGAGGATTCTCATCCTTGTCATAGTTTTTAATATTTGATAACAAATCCTTTTCTTTTGAATATTGCCTTTAGAATAAATAATATTGCCTTTAAATAAAAAAACACTTAAGAACTAAATTGAAAACTAGTAATCGATTTTAAAGAATTAAAAACTAGTAATCGAGTTTGAAATATAACTTGACTCCACTGTTCCCTTGGGTTCGACACTAGGTCACCCCTAGTTCTATAAATTCTTTTGAGTTGCGTGTTGGAATATCTACCATCTAAATATACATGCACGTCATATATATACGCGTATACCACTTTGAAGAATAACTCTTAAGGGACCGCGGGAATTAATTCTTCAGGGTCCGCGGTTGCTGCTGTTGGGCGAGCCTTTAACCAGAAATTGTGAAATCGAGTATTTGCAGGCTTTTAAACCACCAACACCAGAGGATCATTAGGGAAGTTCACTTGTGTATGTTGTGTCGTGGGGCACGTCATATTTCAAGTGTGGGGAGGGAAGTTGAGTCAGTTTTAGAGTGTTTATGTTTATGAGTAGAAGAGGAGAACTATCATTGTATGTTGTGATGAATTGATAATTTATATGATTGATGTTCTGTTCTATGAATTTTTGATATATCTGCATGCATTCAATCTGATATTTTGTGAGATCTCTGCGTGATGATATGAATGCTTTTGATTTGAGATATTTTGGAATTTGGAGTTGATAGAAAAATATCCTAGAAGGATTTGACATACATTTTGATACTTGCATGAATAGTTGCACTATATGTTGAGTTTATTTTCGTTGCACTACGAATTTTTGAAAAGATTGTTTAATCTCTAGTCTGAGTAATCGGGAAAAGAGATGAGCAACCCTCATCTTGACTCGCATTGAAAGGGCAATGTAAAAATTGCAAATCTATGTGTGGATAGTTCATTAACAATGAAAAATTTTATACTTTTTCTTTCATGAAGATGTAACAGATGTTGATTTAGATGATCTTTTTACTGAATTAAAGATATTGCAGGTGGCATTACTAAACGAATTAATGTCAGCAAGTGAAAAACTTGACTTTGTTAAAAAAGATAGATTGTTATCCAGATATTTCAATTGCTTATCGACTTCTACTAAAATTACCAGTTACAGTAGCTTCAGCAAAAAGTAGTTTTTCTAAGCTAAAATTGTTGAAAAACTACTTGAGGATTTTTATGTCTCAATACAGATTGAATGATCTTGCCATTTTATGTATTAAAAAAGACACGCTAGAAAATATTGTTTATTATCCATTGTAAATTATTTTGCATCTAAAAATGCTCGAAGAAAGCGTTTTCTTTGATTCTTTTGTTTTAAAATATGCAGGTATCCGAGGTTTAAAGATTACTCTTGACAAGTTAATAAAGCAAAATTGATGGTGCTATTTTCTCAATTGAAAAAAATGTTTGGCATTTCCTTGAAGGCTTTATATTTGTAAGTTTTGTTTTTGATTAAATTATTGTTGCGTGATTATTTTCAGACAATTTGACATTGTTATTTATTCACTTAGGGCTCTTTATTTCTTTTCGTCGGGCCTCCAAAATCTCAATCGCCCCTATTCGAAGCAACAACTTAAAATCAGATAACACACCACATTAAATTGCTTGCTTAATTTCTTATGCTGGTGACATACATATGACCAACTTTATTTACATGCCTAATCCTTATTTATCTGGGAACTGCTTAAGAATGGCATTCCATATCAATGGGTTTTTGGCCTCAAAGATTTAACCGTTTAACCTTGGTTTGAAGCTTTTTTCAAAGACTGGCTTGTTACAATGGTACGAGAAACCGTTTAACCTTGGTTCAAAGCTTTCTGCAACGACTAGCTTGTCACCATGGTAAGAGAAACCGTTTGACCTTGGTGTAAAGCATTTTTTATCGACCGGCTTGTTACTATGGTACGAGAAAGCATTTAACCTTGGTTGGAAGCTTTCCGCGACAATTGGCATGTCATTATGGTACGAGAAAGCGTTTAGCCTTGGTTCAAAGCTTTCCGCAATGATTGGCTTGTCACTCTGGTACGAGAAAGCGTTTAACCTTGGTTTGAAGCTTTTTGCAACGAGTGGCTTGTCACTATGGTTCGAAGCGTTTAACCTTGTCAAGGATGAAGATCATCGGAGCTCAGGTGAAGCCCTGGCAGTGGTTGAACATCAAAGAAAATGAGAAAAGTATCTTTAGGTGAAAGTGCAACTAAATTTGTAATTACACTTTACCCCTTCTAGTTTTCTGAATTACATTACCTACTCCAGACTTTGATAATTAACGTAACTTTACCTTGTTAAATTTCATCCATGATGAATTTGAATTTTGCTGGAAGGCGACTTCGAGTCTGCTTCATCTTTGTAGGGAGTTGAGGTCGAGTCATTAGCAAGGACGGAACTACATAGTACATATAGGGTTCAAATGACCCTATTAATCATGATCGTTGTTAATAGTGTAGCTAGTTAAGAAGGCTTTGAACGTGAAGAAAATTGATGTTTTACCCCAATAATTTGTTAATAAACCAATACAAGATAAATATAATATTTTTGGTATTGTTTCTTTATGTAAATTAATTATTTTATACTTATTATTTATATATAAAAACTTTTAATAATAATTATTTGTACTACATATATTTGCATTTTCTAAACTCACTATATTATACATTTGATTTTGCAGGGTGCAGGGTGCAGGGTGCAGGGTGCAGGGTGCAGGGTGCAGGGTGCAGGGTGCGGATTAAGATCCCGTACAGCTTACAGCATAATACAGCCAACTTCGAAACGCTGTAGTTTTGGTTTTTTTTAATTTCTTCACCCCATGTCACGTGACGTCTTCAATTGAAACCCAACCAACACAAAGACTGATACACATCCTTCTCATCTCGATCCCCGTCGGCTGCTAAATTCTCTTCTCGATCTCTATCACCCACGGATGATTATAGCGCATGGATCTGAATGGTGATGTACCTTTTATCCGTCGCTAGTAAGTTTCTGTTATCTTTGGATCGGATCGATATCGATCCATGTAACCTATCTATGAATGCTGAGATAATCGATTAGAGTTGAAGGTGGAGGTAATTTTAATTTCACAGGTAAGTTAATGCTAAAGGCTATGTTTTGTTGAATATTTTGTAGATGAGCGATTATAGTTTAGGAATTAGCTTGTTTTTTACTGAAACATGGCTGAAAGAGGAGATGGCTGCTATTTTAGTTGTCTTCTATGTAATCAGTTTGATAGTCATTCTATTTTTCTTATACATAATAACAGCCTCTACAAGGCTTTCCATCATATTTGTAAAAAAGTTCTTGTCATTGCATCAAAGACTTTTGTATCTCTTTTTCTATTCCTCAAAATTATGGAATTAACTTGACATCTATCTTAGTGTGATCTGGTTTGTCATTAAACTATTACTGATTAGTTATATAATTAACCATTTGTTTTCATTATTTTCCAGGGGCACGACGATGCAAAAGCCAAAAGTGTGTACAAACATGACAAGTTCATGAAGGATGTTTTGATGAAGATGAATGTTTCGAAACAAACAAGCTCAGACAATTTAGGAGCACAACACAAGTTTATATTGAAGTTGAACACAACATTGCAATACATCACATGTTCATGCTAGAATCCATTTTTGCTATTGTAACTTTATCAATTTATCTTATTGTTTTGCGACAATATGTAATTTGCTTCGTCTTCCATTACAAGTACAGGGTTGTGTTTACAGTGTATACAAATTATTCAGTTTTACAGTTTATAATGTTTATACCTATCAAGAGTTATTTTACAGCTGAACTCTTGCGGATTTTTTTCATAACTACAAAATGATTATTTTACAGTTGAACTCTTGCGGATTTTTTTCATAACTACAAAAAGATAGAGTTATTTTACAGCTGAACTCTTGCAGATTTTTTCATAACTACAAAATGATAGAGTTACTTTACAGGCGAACTCTTGCAGAGTTTTTCATAAATATAAAATGAAAAAGTTGAAGAACGTAGCAAACAACATAAGTTTTTGAAATTTGATCATCCTCATAAAAGTTTTGTGCAGGTAGCTATATTATCGTCAACGTTCAGGCTTCAGGAAGATTGACCATGTCATCTTCTGAATTGCCGCAACTCAACCTTTCCAATTTTGATGACGTTTCCCAAACCTGCCAACATCATAAATCATTATTATTTTACTTGAATATATAACATCCTAAAAAGTTAAGCCCAACAAGACACAATACAAATCTTACTTCATTTTCTGGTTGCTTGCGCTTCACTGCGTTTTTTTTCTTTTTTCCTTGTAATTCAACCCATGATTTAAGTCGCTTGTCTCCTATAGGAAGTCTCATCTTTTTAGCTAAGCCTTTCACCTCTCGTCCTTGATAACTTGTTAATGGGGTTGAATCCGAAAGGGATGAATTTGATACCTTTAGTGTGCTTTTAAGTTGAACAACTTTCATCAGTGGGTTGACTTGGCTCAACAGGAACTCGTACCCCTCCTTGCTTTGAGCTGCATAATCAACTAATCGAACAAATTTTGGACACAAATGTCTATATCTTTCAGAAACTATCATATGAACATCTTCTTGAATACCGAGTCCGTTATCATTTTCTACTTGTTGAGAAACTATTCCCCTTGTCCACCGTAAAAGAATATAGCTGCTAGGAATTTTAAGGACCGAACAGAAGTTCAAAACTTTAATAACATGTCCACAGAGAAAGCCCCAACTCTGAAATTTCTTACAAGTGCGAACAATATCTTCCGTTTCGCGGTTAAATGTGACAAAAGCTTTATCTTCATCAATGATGCTCTGTAGAACATATTGGTTGGTTAGTCCATCAAAGTTTTTCATTACATAAGCTGAAGAACGACATACTTCAATCTGAAACAATCCGAAAATTTCTGGAGTATAAATATTGCAAAGCTGCCGCGAATATGGACAAAACTGATCATTCACCATTGGTTGTTTTTCCCTCGATTCATACTCAAGCTTCAAATTTGTATAGCATTTGGCTCGAACAACCTCATCAAAGGCTTTAAAAAATCTGAATATGGACATATTACTTTTCATAAGCCTTTTCAATTCTGCATTACAACTCTCACTGAGTTGCGTGCTACGAATGCCTACAGAATACACATTCTTCATGTAGCAACTAGCCCATTTTTCTTTTAAAGTGTAAACGAATAATAACCATTTGTTACCTTGCACGTAATACTTGTGTAGCATTTCACTCCAAGCCCTTTCAAATTCATCTTCTGTATTATAGTCATACATGCATTTCTTGAAATGAGTTAAGAAAGAAGAGCCGTTCTTCATCAAATTTCCCAAATGTCTAATGCCATTAAGCATGATGTGAAACGTGCAAAGGCCATGATATGTATTTCGAAACACAGTACGGATTGCCTTTGCCATTGCTGAATCTTGATCCGTAAAAATTGTTTTAGGATGCTTATTATTGTGACAATTCAGGAACGACTGAAATAACCACTCGAAAGATGCAGCTGTTTCATCATACATTATGGCAGCTCCGAAAATAACAGTTGACCTATGATGATTCAGTCCAACAAAAACTCCAAATGGCCGAGTCTCTTTATTTGTACAATACGTCGTATCAAAAGAAACAACATCTCCAAACAAACCAAAATCAATTCTCATCTTCGCATCAGCCCAAAAAATATTTGTAATTTGCTCTTCGCTGTCCAACTGCATATCATAGTAAAAGAATGGGTTATCTCTTGTTTTTTCCGAAAAGTACCTCAGTATACTTCCAGCATCACCATACATCAATTCGCGTTGTCTTTTGGTTCGCAAAAAGTTCTTATGATCCAACTCAGTGAATCCTATACATTCCATACCACCTGTTTTTCTACTCATTAATTCATGAGATCTTCTCACGCGTATACCTGGTGCATCAGCCATCTCAATTTCATAAGCTTGAGTCTCTGAAATAAATCGTTGCGACGACATCATGTGAACAGTCTCTGAGGTATGAAGTAAATGGTTATGCTCCAAGTATATATCATATATTAGGTATTTTGTTGATTTCCGATGAATCCCAACCCTAACTTTGCAATCTGTTCTTGTTTCAGCGCGAGGTTTTTGCTTAGCATTAGCTGAGTTCTCTTCCCTGCGTTTACCCTCCTTATTGCATACATAGAACACATTAGATAACATTCCATCTTTTGCGCTTTTATGGCTATAATGCTTCCGGAAACTAAAACCAGTTCGTACTGCAAAGTTTTCCAAAAATTGATAACCTTCTTCAACAGAATCAAACTTCATTCCAAGTTTAGGTACAAAATCAGTTTCATTCCTATCAATTTTAGAGTAAACACTGTCACTGATAAAATCATAATTCACAAATGGACGAGAAATGACGGAGTATAAATAAACTAAAATTAAAATTTTTAATTGAAATACTAATCAACGGAAGCTATTATGATGCCAATAGGAAAGAATAAGAATGAAGAACGTACTTGATTTCAACATCCAACGACATATTTCATTGAGTTTAGTGTGAACACAAAAATCGAATGCTTCGAAACCCAGAAATTGATTATTGCTTGTGTGGCGCCTGAAGGAAGTTGATTGAAAATACAATCGTGCGCCATGTCGGAGTGGGAAATTGGGAGTGGAAACCGTCGAAAGAGAACACGTTTGTGTTGGTAGGGTTTCAATTGAAGACGTCACGTGACATGGGGTGAAGAAATTAAAAAAAAACCAAAACTACAGCGTTTCGAAGTTGGCTGTATTATGCTGTAAGCTGTACGGGATCTTAATCCGCAGGGTGCAGGGTGCAGGGTGCAGGGTGCAGGGTGCAGCTATAGCATGACATGATAGAAGGTTGGTTTAGCTTAATAGCATATTTTATGTTTAAGGGAGTGGATAGTGGGTGGATGGAAGCAAAGGCTTTATTTATGGGGTTGCAAATTACATTCAAATTAAACTTCATCAAAGTTATTTTTGAAATTAATTGTAGTGTTCTGAATAATGTTATATATGGACGAATTCAGGCTTTCGAAGAACATCTGAAAGTCACCAGGAAATGCTTACAAATCCTTGTTCTACATAAAAACCGCATCAGGCATTTAGTTCATAGGGAGGCATTTACAAATCCTTATTTTACTAATGGAACTAGTTCGAGTTTGATTTTTGCCCTAGAATATAGTGACTAATATGCATGATACTCTAAGTACTTTCTCCTTTTCCTATAATCCAATTTATTGTTGTAAAAAAGTAGTTATAATATGTTTGGGTAGATGCCTAACTGTTATTGGTTATCCTGCTTACAAACTGCCACTGTCGAGAGTGTTGGTAGAAAGTGGACATGGGAAGCAACAACTTAAAGTTAGACTAGTACTTTCTTGCACAGAAAAATTTGTGCATATATTCATGATGTATAATAAATTATATTGTATATTTTAAAGAAACAAAAAACATATAATTTAGAGTATAATAGATGTATAAGAATGTTAAGTAAATATAAATAAAAGGAGGGGTATTATCGGAATAAAAATGTGGCTTCACAAAAATAACTGCTAATTCAACCCTTTGCATTTTAAATATAGAATAGATAACACATCGCAATACATTGCTTGCTTAATTTCTTAAGCTGGTTATCTTTCTGTTAATAAAGTGCAAGACTCAATATTGTCAGTTATTTTGATGTTACATTTCGACTTCCAAAATTACCCATATATCTTCTTAGAGTTAACATATCATAGTTAATTTGATTATTTATATATTTCTTTAATAAATTACATATGAAATACATATCATGCACAAGTTTTTGTGCACCTAGTTATAATAAATAGGAAGCCATAAATGTAAAACCAATACGCCATAGATGTAAAAACAAGAAGCCAAATTTTTAAAACAAACACACGGTCAGCAGCTCGAATTGCCTCTGACATACATATGACCAGCTTTATTGACGTGCCCCATCCTTATTTATTTGGGAACTACTTAATAATGACATTCCATATCAACGAGTTTTTGGCCTCCAAGCTTTAACCGTTTAACCTTGGTTCGAAGCTTTCCGCAACGATTGGCTTGTCACTTTTGTACGAGAAAGCGTTTAACCTTGATTCGAAGCTTTCCGCAACGATTGGCTTGTCACTTTTGTACGAGAAAGCGTTTAACCTTGGTTCGAAGCTTTCCGCAACGATTGGCTTGTCACTTTTGTACGAGAAAGCGTTTAACCTTGGTTCGAAGCTTTCCGCAACGATTGGCTTGTCACTTTTGTACGAGAAAGCGTTTAACCTTGGTTCGAAGCTTTCCGCAGCTTGAATAAAGCTATCACCTCGTGTGCTGGTAATTTGTTGAGTAGCTTCAACTTCGTCTGATCTTTTACCTATAGTGTACAACGATTATTTTGTTTAATACGTATGGAAAGCAGTTGCAAGCATAACACGACCTAGTCTACCTAGCTGTTACTTACTTTGTAATGGGTAGTTAGGGTCAGTTATGAATAGAGATTATGGTTTCATGGGAAGTTAGGATGTTACTAATGACCACCCATGTATAAGTTAGAATGTCCCTCGACATAAAAAGCAAGCAAGAAAATATCAAGTTCTTAACCCTAAACTCTCATGTTCTCTCCTTTACACTTATAAGTACTATGAACAGCAAGGGCTATCCTATTGACAGTCAAAGTTGTATTATCAGCCACACGTCATGAGTTCGATTCTGGTGAGTGCTAAAGCAAGTTTCGATCAAAAACACAAGTACTAAAAGTTTTATGAGAGTTATTACTGTTCGTGGATGCAGCCGAGGCATCATCGACAAGGGGTACGTGCAACGTAGCAGTTTCACTTGGCAAGATGAGAGCTTCGAGCACCACCGGCATCGGCTCATCCTTCATAAAACCTTTCCAGTAGTCTCCTGAGTCCGTTCTAGCGTCAGAAATCCAAGCAAACTGAAATGCAACCATCCAATATATACACAATAGTTAGTGTACATGCAAACCCATGCAAGTAGTAGCACTGAAACAGGTAAACATAAATTATTTATTCTTCAAAGAATCTGAGCTTATAAAAAGTAAGCTCACAGTGAAGATGGCTGAAACGAGAATAGCTAGGAATGTTGAAGAGTGTATAAGCTCCATTATTCTCTAGTTATTTGATGATATGGCTTTGCAAAGACCTCTTCCAGGTATTTATATAAGATATTTTATTTGTTCAACAAAAAAGATTTTTAAATTTAGGGATTATTGCCGAAAACCACCCCTTATAGGGCGTAATTGCCGAAAACCACCCCTTATACATTTTATTGCCGAAAACCACCCTTTATTCGTTTCTTTTTTGTTGACCGACACATTTGACCGAAAAACGTTCAATTAGTGTTAAATCTCCTTTAGATGGATTAATTAATTAGGTTAATCAATTAGGCCTATAAGGGGTGGTGTTCGGCAATTACGGCCTATAAGAGGTGGTTTTCGGCAATCTCCGACGGGTGGTTTAACATAGTTGTTTGATGCACAATTATTTGCATATCGATTGAAATATATTACTATATTCTATATTAGACTCTTTGTGCAACAATTACTATATTCGATTGAAGTAAAGTAAATATGAAAGAATTTATTTTTAAAATGAGACTCTTTGTGCTTTATATATACGATAGATGGATATATATATATAGAGGTTGTATCATGTGGATCCTCTCAATTTGGTAGACTCATGGATCCCCTCTTGCATCCGTTGATTGCATTTTTTTGGATGCATCAGATTGCGCCACGTATGTGCATTTGTCATATGCACATCACGTGTGCACATGACAAATGTACACGTGCAAGTCACATGCTTCATTAATGCGTTGGCACAATCTGGTGCGTCCAAAAAATGCAAGCAACCGGTGCAAGAGGGGATCCACGAGTCCACCAAATTGAGAGGATCCACATGATACTTTCCCTATATATATATGATGGAAAGAGATCAAGTAGGACATCCATTTATACGTAGGACAGTAGGACATCATCTCAACCATTTATTTCTAATAATCTAATAATTGAATTGGTCGATTAGATAGACAGACGGAGTGATACAAAAGTGTGAAATATTGTATAAAATAAAAAAAGGGTCAGAGAATTTAGAGATACGGGTGGTTTTTGGCAATTACGGCCTATAAGAGGTGGTTGTCGGCAATTATCCCTGTTGAGATTTGGGGTTGAATTAATTGAATTTTATTAACCTAATTAATTGAATTAACCCAATTAATTAACCTAATTAATGCCTAATTAATCCATCAAACGGAGATTTAACACTAATTGAACGTTTTTCGGTCAAATGTGTCGGTCAATAAAAAAAGAAACGAATAAAGGGTGGTTTCGGCAATAAAATGTATAAGGGGTGGTTTTCGGCAATTACGCCCTATAAGGGGTGGTTTTCGGCAATAATCCCTTAAATTTATTATAATTAAACCATCCTGAGCCTCTTGTTACTTCTTTATCTTCTGCAACAGCAAAAAAATATCCTGAGCCATCCATTTCACATTTGTACCTTTCGAACAAAAAAAAAGTTTTTTTGTTTTATAAAAATTATTGCTCAATTATTTTTTGATATATCATTGTCATGCATGTTGGCGGTGCTGTTATGCCAATGCACACACTCATTTATCAACATGTCTATTTTCTAGAAATAGTAATTTTACCGACATAAACATCTTTATGAATTTTATGTTTAAAGATCATAATGCAAGTGTTCTGTGCGCTTAAAATTCTTGTTGTATTTTCAAATTGAATTGTGTAAGTATTAAAAGGAGGAGTATTGTGGGAAAATTAAATGTGATTTCCATTTATTGATAATTCAATCCATTGAACTTTTTATAAGATAGGAAAATGAATAAAATAAAAACAGATGGTTTTGTTGAAAACTATAAACGAAATCTCATCTATCCATCAATTTCAATCCAACCGTTTGTAATAATCTTATTAAATCTTATCTTTTAATTACAAAAGGTTAATATGGGAAATTGACACATCAAATATTTTTCAAAAAGATTCTCATGTATCAAACCCTTAAATCGTGGTAGTCGCATAATTAATTGTCATTTAAATTATACTCCCACACATCACGAGAGGCAAGTTCTTTGTCGTCTTTTGAATAACAAAGTGTTTCCCTAGTTAGGTGTTTTGTCGAAACATATCATGGAGTCCAACGTTTTGAGCAATTCAAATCGAATTTCTAAACGAATCAGATGCACTTCTCATGGACAAATCTAATAAACAATTGGTTGGTAATAATTAATCATCACCTGGTTAGATACCTGTGACTCGATTGATGAAATAGTGTCTCTCTCCAAAAAAAGCATGTTTTTTTACCGCCGCACAAATCCAATATTTGCAATTATACAATTGAACATAATTGCCAATAGTTGTATGTTCGCAAATCAATGACGAATAGTTCATGAACCATCCTTTGTAAATTTATGAAATATCATCTGGCAATTTTTTATTAGTTGTATGATTCACAAAACAATGAAGAATGGTTCATAAACCATCCTTTGTAAATTTATGAACCATACATCATCTAACGATTCTTATCAGTTGTATGACTCAGAAAACACTGAAGCATGGTTCACGAACCATATTTTATAAATTTATGAATTATACATCTCCTGATTATTTATATTAGATATATGGTTCAAAAAATATTGAAGCATTGTCAGTAACCATACTTTGTAAATTTATGAACTAAACATCTACCGACCAATATTCAAAATAACATAATTATGTCACGCTGAATCTATTTTTTACATCTTTCGTATGGAGGTGCAATGAAACTCTGTCGACGTACAGTCGGTTCAATCGATTCTCAACAAAGAAACCCAGAAATCCACTTAACGCGTATTCCATTGGATGCTTTCTGTTACGACAGATCGATTTTTATGACAGAACTAGAATGCACGCCTCACGGTCGATTAATTTGGATCGGTATTGATTTTTTATCCAAGAGCTTTGAGAATGGAAGATTAAATCAGTGATTTATGCCCTAATACTCGTTAAACGCCCTGAGCTATTTTTGCTCTTCCTAATCTGTCCCGTCTATATTTTAATTATTTAAATTGGTAACAAAACATTAAAACTTTAATTTCGACACTCTAATCTCACTCGCCCGTATTTTTCAAATCTACTGTCCGGTTATGTTTATAGTTTATATGAAAGAGTCAGTTTTCACGCGATCTTTATCCATAAGATAGATATCATTTACGCTAACTAATAAAAATTATTTGCACTATGTATATTAAATCGGAAAAAGTACAAAATGAGTCTACAGACTACCATATTTTTCTACTTTAGGGTATAAACTATTCAAATATCTAAAAGGGGTATCAAACTTCCATATCATTCCAATTTAGGGTACGAACTATTCAAATTTTCAAAAGGGGTAAAAAACACCACATATTTCCAATTTATATTGATAACAAAATATTTTTCAAACTTTCAATAATAAAAAATTAAAAATAATTCAAGTATGTTATAAATACTCACTATTGATGGTTGTATGACTTTTAAGTTTTATGTCATTTCATATTCTTTGTAATGCCTATATAAAGACATTGTATTAGATGAAAAAATAATAAGAAAATCTCCATAACTTCTCCTCAATTCTCCATGTCTCCATTATCCTCTCAATTCATACTTTACAATTTCTTCATATTATAACACGTTATCAGCACGAGTTGCTCTAAGTAAAAGGTAATGGTAAGAAATTGGTAAGTGGTTCAATAGCTTGTTTTTCTCACTTATTACATTATAGTTTTGTAAGGGAACTTGATCTACGATTAAAGTTTATTCATGCTTTGATTCACCTGAAGTTGAATCATATGCATATATATGGAGTAAATTCATGTTTTTATTCACCCGAAGTTGAATCACATGTATATATATATAGGGTTCGGTTCCGGTACAAACCACATTTAAAATAAAAACTTAGAACCAATATAAACCACACGATCAAACAATTCAATGGATGTGATTAATGACATTATTAATATGGTAATTACTATCATCAATCAATATGAGGGGCACACTTGTCAGTTCAATTTTTATAATTGATAATTAATGATTTTTTGAAAGTGTATTAATATATTTTTATAAAAAAGTGCATTACAATATTTTTGCAAAAGTGAATTAAAATATTTTTTAAAAGTGCATTACAATATTTAAAAAGTGCATTACAATATTTTAAAAAAAAGTGCATTAAAATATTTTTTAAAAAGTGCATTACAATCCGCATATTAAAAAAATTATTACAATTATTTAAATTTTGGTGCATTTTTTAGATTTCTAGTAATGCACTTTTTATTAAAAAATTGATGCACTTTTAAAGTATTTAGTGATGCACTTTATATATCCACTAATTTAAAATTTTAAAATAAATTATATAAACTAAATTTTTTACGCAATTTAAAATAATTCATTTATTAACTATATTGATCTGAAATGACAAGTGTGCCCTTTCATCACTAAAAATAATTAATATTTGATTAATGGGGTCATCAATCCAAACCATTTAATTACTACATCTTAAGGCTCACATTAGTTCTAAGTTTTCATTTTAAAATAGGTTCTTATTTGAACCTTTCCCTATATATATATATATATATATAAAACTTTGTAATCTGATTCCCCTGAAGTGGAATCGTTGATATGAAATTTACTTATGTTTTTAAGATTTGATTTCTCCAAAGTGGAATCATATGAATATAATATGTAATCTTCATGTTTGGTTCCTCCAAAGTAGAATCATACATGTGTAACATATACTCAATATTGGATTCCCTTGAAGTAGAATCACATTAATTGTTACGAATAGATTTCCCTGAAGTGAAATAAAAAACTAACACTCGAAGTGTCTATGTAATTTTTTGTGACTTGATTCCCCATAGTGGAATCGTAGACATAAAATTTATTATTGTTGTGCAATTTGATTCACCTGATGTGAAATTAATCATATGCAATTCGTATGTGTGCCAAAATCGATTTTCCGGAAGTCAAATCATCACATATTATTTATGTATGAATAAAGTGAAACGTATTACAAATTATTTCTCTTAAATGAAATCATTGTATTTGATTTGTTTACTATTAAATTCCCTCGAAGCGGAATCATTACATGTAATTTATTTATAATTAATTCCCTCAAAGCAGAATCATTACATATTATTTGTAATTTAATTGCCTTAAGCACGATAAAATACGTAAGGCAAGTGATTATACATGTCATATTGTAATATTCCCCTGAAGTGGAATCATGCATGTGTCTATAATTTTCTAGAAGTGAAATATCATACACTTATCACTAGAAGTGATTGAATAATGCATATGTGTCACTGTAAGTGATTACAATAGATGCATTTGAAATATTTCAATTCCCACGAAGCACGAAGTACAAATCGTAAATGTAAAACCTGAAGTTTATGCAAGCTAATTATTTACTAATTTCTTTCAAGTAAAATTATTAATATACCGAAAGTGAAATAATACAAATATGTATATAATTTAATTTGTTTTGTTTAATCTTCCTGAAGGTGATAATTGATACATTATTTTTATAAAATTATTATCATCCCCAGAAGTGGATGTAAGTAGTTTTTTGTATGAGTTCACCTGAAATACATATGGTAGCAAAGAGTTTGACAAATTTTATTATTATTATTTTTAATTATTTTCATTGATTAGTCCGTAAATTACCAATTAGGTTTTAGAGTAAACAAAATTAATTAAAATAATTTGGCCGTGCATTTGGTAAGTCAACCGAAGTCAATGAAATTGATTTTGTGGATATGTCAACCAAAGTCAATAAAATTATTTTGGTAATTAGTCCGTAAATTATCAACCGAAGTCAATTTTGTAAACCTATTGAAAAAGTCATATTAAATAGTTTTGATATTTATGGGTGGTTTAGTCAAAAAAAAATTGAAGGGTAGTTTTGTTCAAATTGACCTATTGGAGGGATGGTTTTCGGTAAAAACCCTTTAAAGTTTTCATAAATTCCCGTCGGTTGCTGACCATAGGCGAATGAGGGTAAATTATATCGATTTGCTTTGTATGGTGCTAGATACCCAATTGTGTTTCGATATCCATAATACACTAAATAGTATTTTCCTACAAAAATAAGTAAGATTACATATATTAATTATTATTGTGTAAATATTTAAAAAATGAATTAATATGCACCTTTGGCGGATGTGGAAACAATAATCTGGTTTTGTGATTGAATTTATCCAAACGATTTGATCCGTGAAAAACACTTCCTTCCCATCTAATATGAACATAAGCGAAAGCATGTCAAATGAACAACAAGCTAAGTTGTTCTATTTTTTATTTCCTTTACGGCCTCTAAATTGGTTGCCTTCCTCATCTCCTAAAAATTAAAATTTCCTATATGTGAGTGACATCCATTTCTCCAATACAATCCTAAATATATAATTATTTAAATAATAAAATAAATAAATAATATGAAGCATAATAAGATTTAAAATGACAATATTTTATCTTAAAATAGGACAAATAAAGGTTGTTGTTCAATATTGTGTTAGAAGTTTCTTCCAAAGAGGTATGTGGTCGAATGTCAAATGACAAATCTTATAATGCATTTAGTACCTTCAAAAAATATTTATGGACGGTTGATATGGAATGTTTGAAAAATTTGCAACGTCCCGATATGAAACCCTTTGTTAATATGTACAAGCACATGCCGAGTTGCTCCGTGACAGTTATAAATTTACTATGGCATATATAATAGTCTTTACACCAATATTTTGATCAAAATCCAATGGAGCTGGAACAGGCTCGACTGCTGTCCGAGGTTACAGATTTGTAATTTTGAAGTTGAGCTAGGTTAAAGTCCTCCTGTCTTTCTTTAGCTGTCCAGTGTTTGTACTCTTATCACACAAAATTTTTTTGATCAAAATCAGAAATGCGTCGATGGTCAACCTTAATTGCGCATGGCAAAGTCTGGTAAATGTATAAATCAACCTATGCATATAGTCGATTC
The DNA here is from genome assembly GCA_006409495.1 of Sedum album. Taxonomy (NCBI): domain Eukaryota; kingdom Viridiplantae; phylum Streptophyta; class Magnoliopsida; order Saxifragales; family Crassulaceae; genus Sedum; species Sedum album. The sequence continues at coordinate 39,651 of QZGG01000201.1, read as the reverse complement.
CACTTTCACCTCTAGTTCTTAAGATGTCTCTTTTAAGTTTTGATATCAAACTTCTTAATTTATCAAGCGCTATCTTTTTCAAAGAGCTACAACTTCTTTATTCATTCTATAACAACAAAATATTAAAATTTGTTAGTAACGTATAAACAACAAAATAATAGCGCATGTACCAAATACTTCTTCTGCTATTCTCAAAATTAACAAATAACAAACACTTCAAATGTCATAAAAACATTTCCATAACTCCAATACATATCAAACAAATATAACAACAAGAACATAATAACATGTTTTCTAGGGTGGCATTATCATGGGTCCCTTAAAATTTTATGACAAAATATGATAATGAGACATTAGTTTCTTCATACCTTCAAAAAAATAGATAATATTAGTGATAAAAACATTTACATCCATGCCCACTTCTCCCCTAGCTTCATCAAACACTTTAATATGCATCCAACATTTTTAACCATGCCCACTTCTCACTTTCCGTCAAAAATTCCAAAAACACTTTTTTCAAGTCTCTTATCCATCTTCCTGAAAATCATTCGCGCGCATTTTTACTTATTCCAAGTTCTAACAGCTTGATACATCTTCCTTTCATGACTTTCAGTTTCATGCATTTCCGCCAACTTCAAAATCTCAAAGCCTGAGCAAATTCAGAACTCATTTTCCCCTTAGTCAAAGAATTTGCACTACGTGTTTGCCTTTTAGAATCAGTTGTCTTTGGAGGAGACCCACTTTCAAAAGGTTTCTCTTAGTGCGCAAGAAACCTTCATTATCATCACTCAGTGAAATTGTTCCATTACATTTTTCTTTTTTAAATTATGACTTAGTAGAGTAGTCAATGCATATCGACATTTTTAGCCTATCTATTAGAGTAGTCAATGCATCTCATAACCTCACTTGAATTCGTATTAAGTAGAGTAAACTTCTACTGACACCAACTACCATCTTAACTTAACGGCGCAATATTCATTTTTCATAACCGACTTCCTGCATCCACTGCCCTCCTTTGTTTCTGCGTTTCCTGCAGACCGGATGTTACCGGTCCGGTGTGTGAATCGGACCTCCCAGAACTCTGATCGAATGCGAAACCCTAGCTGCAGAATCGGAACTTCAGCCAGAGAGTGTAATTGCAATTTTCAATTCAATTCCTTACTGTGGCAAATTGCCTCCTTTACATAAGTTTTCTTTGACACAAAACGACACAGTATTAGACTCAACATTTTACACAAAACTCTGCGTTTTACATAAGTCTTCAAGTCTTCTTCATCTGCAATCTTCAAGTCTTCTGCCACCATAAATAAACTCCACGAAGCTGATCTGCCTCAACCTTCAACCAGCTCACTCCAATACCCCCCTCAAGCTGCGGAGTGAAGAAAGTTTGAGACTCCCAGCTTGAAGCTGAGATGCCTCAACCACTCACGAGGTAAAGCTTTAGTAAAAATGTCCGCAGGCTGATCATTGGCGGAGATGTGAACTGGAATGACAAACTTCGACAACACATGAGCCCTGACCAGATGACAATCGATCTCCACATGTTTAGTTCTTTCGTGGAAAACCGGATTGTGCGCAATATGATTAGCTGGCTTGTTATCACACATCAAGGATATTGGCTGCTGTACAGAAACTCCAAGATCAGACAAAAGACGAACTAACCACACCAATTCACAGCAAGTCAATGCCATCGACCTGTATTCAGATTCTGCAGATGATCGAGATACAACATGTTGCTTCTTTGACTTCCAAGAAATCACTGAAGATCCCACAAGATGCAATAACCTGAAATAGATCGCCTAGTTACAGGACAAGCTGCCCTATCTGCATCACAGAAAGCCTGCAGTTGGAGATTTGATGCTACTGAGAAGAGAATACTCTGAGCTGGAGCAGACTTTATGTACCGAAGAACTAGATGCACAGCCTGAAGATGCTCCTCAGTAGGGGAATTCATAAACTTGCTAAGTATATGTACAGGGTAAGCTAAGTCTGGCCTTGTAATCGTAAGGTAAATCAATTTTCCAACCAACTGTCTGTAATGAAGCACATCTTTTAGAATGGTGCCTCAGATAAACTGAGTTTATGTCTGATGTCCATTGGGGATCTCACAGGTTTGCAATCAGTGAAACCATAATCTTCGAGTAACTCTAACGCATATTTCCTTTGGTTTAAGAAAATGCCATCAACTGACCTTGCAACCTCCAAACCCAGAAAGTATTTTAATGTGCCCAAGTCCTTGATGCGAAATCTATCATTGATAAAGTTCTTCACTTCAGTAATAATAGATTTAGATGTTCCAGTCAGAATTACGTCATCAACATAAACGAGCAAGACAATAAAATCACTGCCTCTAGATAAAGTAAAGAGTGAATAGTCATTCATGCTCTTGATAAAACCAAACTGAATCAAAGCCTTACTGAATTGTGCAAACCACTGTCTCGACGCTTGTTTTAATCCATAAAGACTTTTAACCAACTTACAAACCTTTCCATCTTCTTTTTCAGCTTGATAAAAACCAAGAGGTAATTTCATGTAAACCTCCTCATCAAGTTCTCCATGAAGAAATGCGTTGTTCACGTCTAATTGAAACAAAGGCCACCCCTTTGCTGCTACAACAACTAATAAACAGCGAACGGTCGTCATTTTTGCCACGGGAGCGAACGTTTCATGATAATCAAGGCCTTCTACTTGCGTAAAGCCTCGCGCAACCAATCTGGCTTTATACCTTTCTACACTGCCATCAGAGTTAAATTTCACCTTGTAAACCCATTTACAATCAACTAGAGATTTACCTTTAGGCAAACTAGTAATAATCCATGTTTTGTTCAATTCCAAAGCATCTATTTCCTCCTGCATCGCCTTCAACCACATTGGATCCTTACTTGCTTGTTTAAAAGTAGCAGGCTCCTTAATCGCTGAAACTTGCAATTCAAAATGTTTATAAGCATATGAACATTTAGAATAACACAGTACCTTGTCCATCTTGTGAGGGGAAGTTTTCACATCAGCCAGATAATTGCTATCGCAAATATAATCTTTTCTCCAAACAGGAGGTTTTGAAATACGAGATGACTTTGTGGTCTGAACCATTTCATTCAGATTATTTGAATCAAGCTGATCTTCAACTTGCATGTCTTGAACTAAATCAGATGATGTTTCATGACTAGGTGCCTCAGGAAGTGCTTCAGGTAATGCATCTGAATTAACAACAACAACATCTGAATTTCTATCACCATTTCCAGGAATCACATATTCAGAAAAATCCCAATCATCAAGTGAGTTAGGAGGTAATGGCTGAAAAATTCCAGAATGATCAGAGTCATGCACATTAGAAATATCCTTGAACGGAAAAATATGTTCCTTGAAAACAACATTTCTACTAACCACAATCTCCCTGGTGTTCAGCAGATAAACTTTATAACCTTTTCTACCAACAGGATATCCAACAAAAATTCCTGGTGTTGCCCGAGGATCAAATTTATCTCGCAGATGAGGTAAGGTGTTAACAAAACACAAGCACCCAAATACTTTCAAATGCTCAATAAAAGGTACTTGCTGAAATAAAATTTCCCAAGGAGATTTACCTTTCAGAACAGCAGTAGGAAGTCTGTTGATAATGTGCGTAGCTGTTAAAACACTTTCACCCCAAAAAATCTTTGGCAAGTGAGATTGCAACAGAAGTGCCCTGGCAACATCTAAGAGATGCCGATGCTTCCGCTCTACAACTCCGTTTTGCTCTGGTGTGTAGGCACAACTGCTTTGATGTAAACAGCCAACAGTTTCAAGGAAAACAGATAATTTCTTACTGAAAAATTCTCCACCATTATCAGTGCGCAAAATTTTTACACTCTTGTCAAACTGAGCACTAGCCATCCTTATGAAGTTTATGACTAAATCAGTTGTTTCAGACTTGCACCTCATCAAAAAAGTCCAAGTTATTCGAGAATAATCATCTACCACAGTTCCCGAGGCACCTGTTCACATGGTATCAGAACCACGATGGTAGTCCGGTAAGTTGTTCTGTGCATACGTTTTCGTTTCTTGTTGATTGCTTGAGAATCTTTGCGAAATGGCTTCGTTGAATGAGGCGGATTCGAGTTCAAGTGGTGGTACTTCAATTGGTGTTGGTTCAACAATGACTGGCTTTGGAAGTCAGACTGTCATGGTAGATCCTTATTGTGTGAATGTGAATGAGGTTCATACCGGTAGTTCTATAGTCAAGAAAGTATTGACTGGTAGAGAAAACTATGTAACCTGGAGGAAGGCGATGGAGATTGCACTGTCTGCAAGATCTCAATTAGGATTCATCAGAGGAGAGTATCCGAAACCATCCGATCCTGTTATGTTGGCTAGATGGCAGAAGTGTAATGACATCGTCATGTCTTGGTTAATTTGCTCAGTGTCGGAGAGTGTTGGGGAACAGATCATGAGGACAAAAGATGTGATGACAGCATGGAATATCTTGAAAACCAGATATGCAGGGAGGAATAATCTTGCTAGGAAGTCTGTGTTGCAATATGAGGTTGCAAATTGTGTACAAGGTGATTGTGATGTTGCCACATATTTCAGTAATTTGAGTAAGTACTGGGAAGAATTGGACTCTATCAAGAAGATAAGGTCTTGTGCTGTTACTGGTGTATGTTTTCTGCTGTCTTGAAAATGAAGCTGATATAAAAGAAGATAGAGTGGTTAAATTCCTTATGGGATTGAATGATGGATATGCAGTTGTCAGATCAAATGTGTTTGCTATGAAACAAGTGCCAAATATTGATGTGGTTTATGAGTCTCAAGAAGAATCTCAGATGAAAGCAAAGAGAGGAAGTGTAGCTGAGTCATCAGTGTTTTTTAGTGGAACTAATAATCAGAACTATCAGGGAAGAGGAAACAATACTGGCAGATCAAACTATGATAAGGAGAAAGAGAAGCTGATTTGTAGCCATTGCCAAATGAGTGGTCATCTTAAAGAAAACTGTTACAAGCTTATTGGCTACCCCCTGGATACAAATTCAAGAAGGGTGGTCAGAAGAAACCTGGAAACACAAACAAGTCTTCAGCAAATAATGTGAGTACATCAAGTACAAATGATGTTTCTGATGGGGGGAAGGTGGGATTGCAACTCACCAGTGAACAAGTGAATCAATTGCCGAATTTGTTGAAAGTTGGAGCTGCTGATCAGAGTTCAGTTCAAATGGCAGGTACTGCTTATTCTTTTACAGCTGTTTTAGATGATGATGCTTGGTTGATAGATAGTGGTGCCACAAGTCATTTTACTTACAACGCAAAATTACTGGATAATATTCGTGAGTTGGAGGATAGTTGTACTGTTAAACTTCCCAATGGAGAGGTGTTGCAAGTAAATTTTGCTGGTACATGTCATCTGAGTAATGACATAGTTTTATATGATGTTTTATTGGTGCCAGAATTTAAAGTGAATTTGGTTTCAGTGAGTAAACTCATGAAAGACAATGGTTGCTCTGATACCATGTGAATCGGACCTCCCAGAACTCCGATCGAATGCGAAACCCTAGCTGCAGAATCGAAACTTCAGCCAGAGAGGGTAATTGCAATTTTCAATTCAATTCCTTACTGTGGCAAATTGCCTCCTTTACATAAGTTTTCTTTGACACAAAACGACACAGTTTTAGACTCAATAATTTACACAAAACTCTACATTTTACATAAGCCTTCAAGTCTTCTTCATCTGCAATCTTCAAGTCTTCTTCATCTGCAATCTTCAAGTCTTCTGCCACCATAAATAAACTCCATGAAGCTGATCTGCCTCAACCTTCAACCAGCTCACTCCAATACGGTGGACGTCATGAGTTGGCTTCGTCCGGGGTTCAGTGGGCGGTTCGGTTGGTTTCTGTGGATCTTTCTCTGATGACGATGGCGGCTGGTTCCCTGACTGGATCTTTCACCGCCGTCGTCGTTGCCGGATGTTTTGTTTTTCTGTTGTCTTCTTTCCTCAACCGTCGCGGACGGTTGAGTGTCTGATTTGGTGACTTCTGTTTGGTCCGGTCCACTGTCTCGGCCGGCTCTGTTTTTCTATGGTTGTTTTGCGCTGGAAACTCTGGTGGTCCAGTGACGAGCACGTCATTGAGTGCTGCAAATTTGTCCCGACTCTCCTTACTAGTATAGTATTGGCATGCTGGGGTCGAATCCACAGGGAACGGTGGAAGTCTCTTTTCAACTACAAACTAAAGAATTGGGGTTGTGCGTGAGAACAATTAAAAGAAAGAAAAACTGCTGCGCAAGTACAACTGGCGCACACACAGAAAGTTGGTATAAAAGATGCAAATAACTATGCTAGAGATGAGCTCGGTTCAGATTCTTCACTATGAATTCTATGTTTGTCCTCGGTCGCTAAAGGTACATGATATAATTGTCCACGTAGGTTAAGGTCCTGCACAGCTTAATAACTACACATACATTCCGGTCAAAGTCTGTATGATATTATTACTCAATCTATCTAGTCAATAACGAATCCGGTCAAGGTAGCTACTGCCTATTCTAGTGTTACTCCTATCATTCACAGTCACGTACTTCTGATAGTTTAACTATAAATAATAGATTCTACAACTAAGTCTGCGGTGCAAGGCTTCGCTTACTTGTCTAACCTAATTATCATGCGAGTGAGTTCGAAATAATAATACTAAACTTAATCATGCAAATTAAGAACAAGACCTCAAAACATATTATTCATAGATCAAAATCCAAACCGAGTTCAGTGAGTTTAGCTACTCATACTGATTGAATACATCTCAAGAATAATTAAATAACAACTGAAATAACAAGACAAATCTGTATTGTGCGTCGTCAGGCTCGCGTGACAGCTTGCGCGCGTCGGAATTCTGCTCTGAGCCGTCTGGTCCCTTCTGCGTGCATGCTTGTGATCTCCATTAATCTTTGTATTTATAGTCTTGCCTCCTAGGGTTTCCACGAATATTTAGGCAAGGATATCTGTAGGAAATCTTCATTATCTCTAAAAATCAGCTTAGGAAATATTAAATCTCCAAAAACCGAACTTAGAAATATCTTTAGCGCGTGATGACATCATCGCTTCGAATATCTCGCTATCTGCTGACGTCACCGTTTTGCTGTCTTCTGCGCGACCCACACTCGCGCGCCATAGTGCTCGCGTGCTAGTGGTCTTCTGTCCTTGTTGTCAAGTTGTTGTCTTCTATTCTGGAAATCAGCCTTCTTGTTGCGTTTTTGTTCTAACTCATCTTTTAGACCTGTAATACAAAACTACACCAAAAGCGTAATCTTATACTAAAATATGTTAGAATATAAGCAATGTAAAGGACTTAAAGTAGCGTACAACTGCGCTCTATCAAATCCCCCACACTTACTCTTGTTCGTCCCTGAACAAGTCGGCTTCCTTACCTTTTGTGCAACGCACGCGTGAACGTTGGACTTACTGCGCCAGATGTCTGCGCCATCCTCGCAGCCTGCGCAACTGTGATCATACAACATACAACTGATTTATGATATTGATTCAAACCTTGTGTTACCTCTTTTGTGGAATGTATATCAATTCGGATGATTGGGAGATAGTCCTGTTTAAGCACCGGTCACCGAATTCTTCTAGATTTGCGGTTGCATGGTTATTCGTATTCGCTTTCTTCAGTACGTGATTGATCCGCGTCCTAGGGTTTCTGAGCTTACGTCTTTGACGCTTTACTATTGTTCACGGACAGATGATAACTTTTGCTGCACACTTTTCTTCTTTTCATTGGTTCGGCCTTTTGAGCTTTAACTTTGAATTGAATACTTCTTTCTGGTCCGAATCTTATTTCTTCCCTAGAACGGCTTCCAATCATGGCCTTCGGATAGCAGCTATGGAACCACGCCCCGCTCTCGCTTCTGATCAGTTCGCGCGCAAGTCAGACCGCGCATTTGCAACCGCGCGCCCCTTCCTGAGCAACTAACTTCCACGAAGACGGTCTGTTTTCCCGTCTCGTCACGCTGGTAGGGTTTCGCCTTCGGCATCTGCGTGACTGAGCTTGCTCTTTTATCCTTTGACTGCGGAGTACCAACCTCCACGAATACTCATAACCATTCACCCGATCCTCAAGTTTTGTTCGATCGACTGCCTCTCTAGGACGTTTCTATCAGCTCCACATCCCTCGTTATTCCACTCAAGAGACACACAAGATTTGAAAAAATTATCAAAAATTCAGAATATGTCATATAAGCACAAATTACCGCAGGTGCGCGAGTGCGCACACAGGTCGCGCACGCCAATGTTTCTTGCGCGCAATTACCTCTTGAGATGTGTTCAGCGTCCGGTTTGGTTTGATCAAACTAAAAAGAAACGAAAAATTTATCCTAAAAACGAAAAAAATTCCTATTCCTATTCCTAAGTGTACTACTACCCCCCACACTTAAACAAAAACGTGTCCTCACGTTATGCACAAGTAGCAAAGAAGGCAATAGTAATGCATGCATGTAAATAGGTTTTGTATCGATCATACCCATAATTCAGAATATAGCCACAACACCGCAATAAGTCAAAACACCGAGCAAGTTTAAAACACCATTTAAAACATCAGATCAAGTCATAATACATGTGTTTTAAAACAAACGGTTCAAATAGTTCAACCACCGAAATACTCATTACACCGATCACAAAAATATTCAAAACGAAGTAGAAAACGACCGGGAGAGTTCTTTGATTGGGTCTTCACCCTGTAGTGCATACTCTTCCGGATCGGGTCACCTGCATGCCATCCTCTGGGTGGCGTCATGTCCAAGTTGGCACCCTGTGGTGCCACATATTCCATAACACGCTGGGCGTTGAACACCCAGCGCTCGTTGACAGCGCGTCGTTGTGCACTGCAAATCTAAATTTATAATCCTACTTAAAACAAGTATAGTAGTAAGCAGGGTCGAACCCAAGGGAAAGTAATCTAATCTAAGAGTTATGCTACAACTAATTCTACTCCTATCAGGGGGGTTTTTGAAGGTTGGTTTGTAAATTAATTCTAAAGGTTTAACTATTGAATGAGAAATCACAATTCAGGGAATCTCGTTGCAACTAGTAATCAAAGACCAGACAAAAAACTAGTAAATTATAGTTGTTCTAATCAGATAGTCCCGCTAGGGTAGTTACCTAATTCTAGTTCTATCTTCTATTACCCGCTAGAGTCTCAAGAAGATGTAACAATTACCTAATCAAACTACCACAATAGTTCCACCGCTAGGCTTTACTACAATGACAATTCAACTAGATATCATGCAATTGCTATAAACCTAAGTTTACCGCTAGGCTGAGTTAGGAAGATAACAATACATGCAATACATAACAGAGAACAGAATTCACTAGAATAAAACTTGCTATTCAACAATCTCATACAACGTTGCAACTCAATTCCCCAAACTGTAGGGAATTTTAGCTACTCATGCAAAACATTGTAACAAAACAAAATAGTAAAACTGAGTTCGAAGAGTTATCGATTGTAAAGATTAAGGCTAAAGCTTGATTGCAATTCTCCCCTCTAAGCTCTGGAAATCAACTCCCTCAGCTCTGCCATCCGCCGTTCTCGGATTCCTCTTTCTTAGGTGTGAAACCCTAGTGAATAAGATGCTGAATTTCAGAATTTGGGCTGGACCGAGCCGACCGCGGACCCCTCTTGAATATTTCCCGCGGACCCTTAAGGAATATCTAAAAATATAGTTAGGTCCGCGGATTAAATTGTAGCAACGTCCGCGGATGACGTCATGCTGACGTCATTCAGTCTGCTCTCGCTTATTTCCTTCATCTTCTTGCTCCAAATCCATCTAGAATTGCTCCATAAGCGTGTAAAATCTCCATTGCACTCCAAATACGCCTGAAACGCAAAACACTACAACAAGGTAATATTTCACAAATAAAGCATATAAGAACAACGAAAATAAGACAATGATGGATCGTATAAATACGCTCCATCAAACTCCCCCACACTTATCCTTGTTCGTCTCGAACAAGTAAAAGTCTAGACTGCAGATTCAAATCAATCAAAGTATATTGTAACTACATGACGATCCAACTCGTGATATCCTATCTAATTATCTCATCTACATCTGCATACAATCATCATCAATAATGCTCAATCTGTATTCAACATTATAGAATACTCGAGTCAAGATATCAATGAATAATGTAGAGGTAGTCCTTTTCAGATTCCTAACTTCATTCTTCAACTCACAATCCTAATCACACTAACAGTTGAGTTTTTAATATAACATCCGAAACATAACATTAGATAAATTCATTGGCAACAACAAACTTTTATTTATTTTTTTCTTTCTTTTTGCTGAAATTATTTTTTGTTTGTTTTTTTTTTGTTTTTGTTTTTTTTGTTTTTGTTTTTGTTTTTTTTTCTTCACCGGCTTGCCTTATTTTGGCTTGTGCCATTGGTTAAAGCAAGTGCTCAAGTGGAAAGTGTCTTGGTTTTCTTCCTAACCCCCGGCACTAGTCAATAACCACTATAAAACAAAAAACATTAGTTGCCAATAAACTATCCACATATATATTTCACTTTTCTCCTGTCCTTTTACGCGAGTCAAGATGAGGGTCGCTCATCTCTTTTCCCGGTTACTCAGACAAGAGATTAGATCATCATTATCACACTTCGGAATGCCACAATATTAGCTCAACATATAGCACAATTATTCATGCAAATCTCAAAGTGAATGTTAAATCCCTCTAGGACATTTGCTATCAACTCTACATCACCAGATATCTCAACTCAAAAGCATTCGTATCATCAAGCACAAACATCACAAAACATCAGATTTCATGCATGCAGACATATCAGGAACTCATAGGATAGAACATCATTCATATAAATCAGCACTTCATCACAGCATACAATGATAATTTTCCTCTTCGACTCATACAATAACATAAAAACAGACTTTAGACTTTAAACTGACTCAACTTCCCTCCCCCACACTTGAAATATGCCGTGTCCTCACGGCACAACATACAACAAGAATGAAGAAGGGTACACAGACACTAATAAAAACGATAAAAGATGTGATAGGGAATAAGTGACTCCCCTACTAATCCTCAGGTGGAGGAAAAGGTTGCAATTGTCTTGAAAACCTGAAGAACAGAACACACATGCACTGAAAGTGCACTAATCACCGCATCACATCAGAAATAAGAGAAATGAAAAAACATATAATTAAGTACTCTCGGGTTGCCTCCCGTTAAGCGCACTGGTTTTACGTCGCTGGCTCGACGATACCTGATATCAAGTCTCCATTACAGGTTCTGCTAAAGGAATATCAGCATCCGAGGGGAATGTCCCTCCATGATAAAGCTTAACTCGTTGTCCATTTACAACAAATTTCTCTCCAGCGCTAGTCTTTTCCAATTCCAACGCTCCATTGTTGTAAACTTTGAGCACAGTATATGGACCTGTCCAACGAGAACGAAGTTTTCCAGGCATTAGACGTAATCTAGAAGAAAATAATAGTACCTGCTGACCGATTTCAAAAGAACGTCTAAGAATGTATTTGTCATGATACATCTTAGTTCGTTCTTTGTAGTCAATCTGACTGTCATAGGCTTCTAAACGCAATTCTTCTAGTTCATTCATCTCTAGCTTCCGTTCTATACCTGCACTAGCCAAGTCAAAGTTACACGATTTAATAGCCCAATATGCTTTATGCTCTACCTCAATTGGCAAGTGACATGCTTTTCCATACACAAGCCTGAATGGAGTGGTTCCAATAGGTGTTTTGTAGGCTGTTCTGTATGCCCACAAAGCTTCTTCTAGACGCACCGACCAGTCTTTTCGAGAAGGCTTCACCATCTTCCCTAATATGGACTTAATCTCCCTGTTGGATATTTCTGCCTGTCCGTTTGTCTGTGGGTGGTAAGCTGTAGAGACTCGGTGGTGAACTCCAAATTGTTTAAACACTGTTGCAACCCATCTATTACAAAAGTGAGATCCTTGATCGCTTATCACCGCCTTCGGTACCCCATACCTGCAAAAGATATTAGTACGCAGAAAATCCACTACAGTCTTACCGTCATCAGTTCTTGTAGCCTTAGCCTCTACCCATTTTGACACATAATCCACAGCCACAAGAATATACAGATAACCATGAGACATAGGAAACGGACCCATAAAATCAATCCCCCAGATATCAAACACTTCATCAACAACAATGGGATTTTGAGGCATCTCATTCCTAGCAGAAATATTACCAACTCTCTGACATCTATCACATGCTTTACAGTGCTCATATGCATCTCTAAACAAGCTAGGCCAAAAGAAACCACTATCAATAATTTTCCTAGCAGTACGCCTTGGTCCAAAATGGCCACCACATGCATGTTCATGACAAAAAGATAAAACAGATGGGATCTCATTATCAGGCACACAACGTCTAACAATCTGATCAACACCAATTTTCCATAGATAAGGATCATCCCAAATGTAATACCTAGAATCATGTTTCAACTTCAATTTCTGAGCTTTATTTAGAGATGGAGGAAACGTACCTCCTACCAGGTAATTGACTAAGTCAGCATACCATGGTACCTTCTCAATGGCAAATAGATGTTCGTCCGGGAAAGTGTCAGTAATTGCTACAGCTTCCTCCTCGAGGACTATCCGACTCAGATGATCAGCAACAGCATTATCACTCCCTTTCTTATCTTTGATTTGTAAGTCAAACTCCTGGAGTAATAGAATCCATCTCATCAGCCGTGGTTTCGTCTCCTTCTTCGCTGTCAAATATCTGATAGCTGCATGATCAGTAAAGACAATCACTTTAGAACCAAGTAAATAAGGACGAAATTTTTCTAAAGCAAAGACAACAGCTAAAAGTTCTTTCTCAGTAGTAGAATAATTTTTCTGCGCTGTGTCTAAGGTCCTAGAAGCATAATATATAACCACTGGCTTCTTGTCCTTCCTCTGTCCAAGTACTGCACCTACAGCATAGTTACTAGCATCACACATAATCTCAAAAGGTTGACTCCAATCTGGTGCTTGTACTATTGGTGCAGTAATTAGGGCTGCCTTCAGGTCATCAAAAGCTATCTTACACTGCTCATCAAAATCAAACGGTACATCTTTCTGCAGCAACTTAGACATAGGCAGTGAAATCTTCGAAAAGTCTTTTACAAACCTGCGATAAAACCTGCATGTCCTAGAAAAGACTTCACTGCACGTTGGTCAGTTGGATAAGGCAAACCACGAATAACATCAATCTTAGCTCTATCTATCTGAATGCCATTCTTAGATACTATGTGACCTAAGACAACACCCTGAGTAACCATGAAGTGACATGTTTCATAATTCAGCACTAAGTTACTCTCAATACAGCGTGTAAGAACTTTTTGCAAACTGTGTAGACATTCATCAAAAGTATTTCCATACACCGTAAAGTCATCCATGAATACCTCTACACAGTCATTTAACAAATCAGAAAATATGCTCATCACAACACGCTGAAATGTACCCGGGGCATTACACAACCCAAAAGACATGCGTCTAAATGCAAATGTTCCTACCGGGCATGTAAATGTAGTCTTATCCTGATCCTCTGATGCAATAGGAATTTGATTATAACCAGAATAACCATCCAAGAAACAAAATTAAGGCTTACCTGCAAGCCTATCAAGCATCTGATCAATGAATGGCAAAGGAAAGTGATCCTTACGTGTAGCGGCATTCAATCTGCGATAATCAATACACATTCGCCATCCATTTTGTACTGTGAATCCAGTCTTTTTAGTCTCAACTGTGAATCCAGTCTTTTTAGAGACTACATGCACTGGACTCACCCATTCACTGTCAGAAATAGGATAAATAACACCAGCATCAAGTAATTTCTGTACCTCTTTCTGGACTACCTCCATCATCTGAGGATTCAATCTGCGCTGAGGTTGTCGTACTGGTCTCGCACCATCCTCTAAAAGGATTCGATGCATACACACTGATCTGTGTTAGAAATGTCTATTTTAAGCCCCTACTTTCATGCTTATTTCATATGATTTGAATATAAAATATATTACTTTTGATACTTTGATTGATGTTTCAGGTCAAAAGCACGGTTTACACTTTACGAAGGAGCATAAATGGAAATATGAGGAAAAGCACGTGAATTCGGCCTAAATCAGACGTAATTGGAAGCATTTCTGCAATTCTTAGACCGAGTGCACTAAAGTACCTTACTCGAGCTAAATCAACCGAAGACTCAAGTTACTCGACCGAGTAAATATGGTGCTCGAGCAAGTTGTCACGTGACCAAGACCCTTCGTGTGGATTATCTCATTAACTCGAGCCATTCAATACAAGATTTAATACATGAAGATAAGCCAAACCTTTCATTCCACTCGAGGATTAAATGCAGAAGATAAGCTTAACTCCATTTACTCGGCCATTTATGAGGGAGTTAAAGCAAGACTTTCAAGTCACTCGAGCCCTTGATTGATCACTATATAAAGCATCACAAGACAGTCAAAGAAGGTTGGCTGCTGCTGCCCGAGCTACCTAGGGGGCTGAAATAATAAAGTGATTGATCTAGTCGAGTAAACCAAGTGAAGAAGAAGAATACCGAGAGAGTTCAAGACCGATTGAATTATTGAAGTTTATACAACCAGATTTTGTACTCGAGATACGAGGAGAATAGCAGCAGCTTTGGAGCTCGACCGTGGATCATCAATCACTGAGAATTTCTAAACTTTACTCTTGTTTTATTTACAATCGTTTTACTTTACAATCGTTTGAATATGTTTGCATTATCACTCGAGATGAGTGAGTAGTTTCCTTTATGATGAGGATTTGATGAATCTCTAATGCTTATGAATAACTAGAACATGATTATTTAATTTATATGAATCAATTCTTGTATGATATTGTGTGTTGAATCATACCCGAGCTTAATCTTCATAAAATAGGTGTCCTGACAAAACATCTAGAAGTGTAGGTCGGAGTAGTATATCTAGGGAGGGGACCGAGAGGTGAACTTAGATTATTTTGGAATCAATACAACCATTAGATATAGTATATTAGCAAAGCGAGAGCAGCGAGTATATTTGGTGCATGAATGTATTAATAAGCGTATTTAGACAGACTAGTGAAATTCCAACATTCGAGAGTGAGGAATAGCTAGTTGAGTAGATGTTTACGTGCGAATCCAACATTCGAGAGTGAGGATTCGTATGCTAATGCTACTCAGTCTAAATTCTATAATATAAATCCAACATTCGAGAGTGAGGATTTATATTATCATATAACTATACATTCTAGATTAAATTGTCATCAAGAAGGAAATTCATAACTATAATATAAATCCAACATTCGAGAGTGAGGATTTATATATCTTGTTTGAGTGAAACCATAAGTATTAGTAGAGGATTCTCATCCTTGTCATAGTTTTTAATATTTGATAACAAACCTTTTATTTAAACATTGCCTTGAATATGCTCTTTTAAACATTGCTTTTGAACACTGCCTTCTGAATAAACAAACACTTAAGAACTAAATTAAAGCTAGTAATTGAAACTAAAGAATTAAAAGCTAGTAATCGAGTTTGAAATATAACTTGATTCCACTGTTCCCTTGGGTTCGACACTAGGTCACCCCTAGTTCTATAAATTCTTTTGAGTTGCGTGTAGGAATATTTATTCATATACCGCACACGTCAAAATGGCGCCGTTGCCGGGGAACGGTGTTTAGTTTTTAGTTTTTAAAATCTTTTCACTAGTTTAATTTTTAGTTCTAGATTTCGAGTTACTCGAAATCGTAAATATAATAAATATAAAAATACAAAAAAATAGTAGTAGTAATAATAAAAACTTTCATTTGCTTATCTTTTCTAGCTATTACTAAAATTCATCTTTTTTGCAGGTGAATGCGATCAAACTCTAAAGCGAAGAAAAAGGTGCAAGTGGACGTCACAAATTCAAGTTCTAGCTCTTCGAGATCTTCTAGACCTTTAACCTCAAATTCGTGGAATTTTCCTTTGACAATACCGAAGAAACCGAGATCAAAGCAGCTTACTCGACCGATCAGAAATCTTACTCGACCAGATTCGACCGCAAGGAGCAGCTCGAGCAGGGGCAGAGGTCGAGCAACCAGCCGAGTATTACATAACTCCAACCATTGGAAGTTATGATTCTCCCATTCGCATTCCTAATGAAGAAGGATATGACTTTGAACTTCGAGGAGGACTCATCCAAATGATCAAGAGTGAATCATTCGACGGATACGGTAACCCTCACGTTCATCTTAATAACTTTACTGAATTATGCCGTACGTATAAATTTGCAGGAGTACCTCGAGAAATAGTTTACATGAAACTATTTCCATTTTCTTTAACCGATGGAGCGAAAGATTGGCTTCAAGGACACAAGCCGAACACATTCAAGACATGGGACGCCTTAGCCAAGCTTTCGTAAACCAATACTTTCCCCCTGCAAAGGTAAAACGTATTAGGGATAGAATTAAAAATTTGTGCAAGGCAACAATGAATCTTTTTATGAAGCGTACGAACGATTCAAAGGACTTCAACGCGAATGTCCTCATCATGGATATAACAAATGGGAATTGTTGTCGATGTTCTACGATGGAATGGACGAGAATAGCCGATTACGCATGGATCAAGGAAGCGGAGGAAGCATCATGGGACTACCCGCGAGCGAAGGATTCAAGGTTATAGAGAAACTCGCATGGAACAGCCACCAATGGGGTGGAGACCGAAACCATCTAAAGAAGGAGGAACTTGAGCCGAGTACGAATTCAGTCACGAAAGCCGACTTTAATAATCTTTCAAAAACCGTTAACTCTTTAGTGCAAACCCTTTCTAACCTTAACTTAGATAAGAAGAAACACAATCAAACGTTTACGAGGTTAGCGAGCACACTGAAGAAGTTACGGACCTAAAGGAGGAGAAGACGTTAGCTACATAGCTCGAGGACAAGGATCCTACGTACCCCCTCAACAAAGGCAGACTAGATTCTACTCGATTTGAAACCACCATACCCTACTCAAGGGTATAATAACCAAAACCCAGGTAAGTCTCAATACTACCCAGAGACCAACTAGAGGAGACTACCCGAGCAACCAAGCCTCGAGTCAGAACTATGGCCCGAGCATCAACAACAAAGGAAGGAAGACAAGAAATCCGAGGAACCTACCTTAGCGCAACTAATGACTCAGATGATAGCTACTCAAGCACAACAGAGCAAAGACATTCAGAATATCTTTGAGGAAATCCGACAAGGGAAAGCCGAACAGAAAGATGCTTGAGACACAGTTTGCGCAACTCGCTTCAAACATTCAAGGAATCCCGGAAAACTTCCTTCTCAACCCGAAATAAACTCAGCCGACTTAAGCGCTATCACTTTAAAGAGTGGTAAGGAGCTTGAAGGACCAAGACCAAAGAAAGCACTAACAAATTCAGCCGAGCAAGATGAACCGAGTAACACTCAGCAGCCCGAGCAGGAAGAGGAAGCCACGGACAAGGAAAGTGAGCCGCCTTACGTAGCACCACCACCTTACGTTCCACCACTTCCATTCCCAAACAGACAAAAGAAGGTAAAAGAAACAGCCGCATTCAAGAAGTTTGCTGAAATTCTCGGAAAGCTTAGCATCACACTACCATTTTCAGAGGTAATTTCTCAAATGCCCACCTATGCTAAATTCTTAAAAGATATTATAACTCATCGTCGTGAATTATGTGATGTAGACCATATTGCCTTAGGACCTAATTCTAGTGCCGTAATACAACGTAAGATGCCTAAGAAACAAAAAGATTATGGTTCATTCACTATACCGATCGTCGTAGGAGATATAGATATAGATGATGCCTTATGTGATCTAGGAGCAGGAGTTTCCATAATGCCATTTATTTATATGAAAAATTAGGAATAGGAGAACTTTCTAGCACCACTTTAATTCTTAGACTAGCTGATAGGTCTAAACGAGTACCAATTGGTGTGTTAGAAGATATGCCTGTTAAAATTGGAGAATTCTATGTTCCTGTGGATTTTTATGTGTTAGAAATGGATGATAACCCTTATGCCGAAATTCCTGTTATTATGGGAAGACCATTTTTAAACACAGTCAAGGCATTGATAAATTGTGGCGATGGTTCAATCGAGTTGGACCTAGGTGAGGACAAGGTAAAATTTTATCTTTCTAAAATGATGAAAGCACCTACTTGTTCTTTGGATTGTGATTTGTTTGATGCTAATATTTCAAATAGTGATATAGTTATATTTCCGTGCTAACAATTCTTTGAAAGTGAAGGAAAGAAAGATGAAAATATGTCGAATCTCATGGATGAAACCGAGTACTCGACCGAGTCATTTTCGGTCGAGCAGAATTTGACCGAGCAGAATTAACCGAGCAAGAACTAACCGAGCAGGAACTTACAATCATAAGCAACTCGAGCAAAGGTAATGAATTTGGTCAGGAATTGAAACCTCTTCCACCAAATCTAAGGTACGAATTTTTAGTTTCAGAAAAATTTTCGCCAGTAATTATAAGTGCTTTGCTAAATCAAAATGAAACTATGAAACTCATGCATGTTTTACGTACACATAAAGATGCTATAGGACACTCTATAGATGATTTAAAAGGAATTAGTCCCGACGTATGCATGCATAGGATTCGTTTATGCGATGACGCAAAACCATCTAGGGAGTTTCTTAGGAGACTAAATCCCAAATTAGGTGAAGTTGTTCTGAAAGAAATAACAAAACTTAGAGATGCAGGAATCATATACTCGATCCCCATTCAGATTGGGTTAGCCCAATCCACGTCGTTCCAAAGAAAGGAGGATTAACCGTGTTAAAAATGAAAATGATGAATTAATCCCACTAGAACCGTAACCGGATATAGGATGTGCGTCGATTATAGAAAACTTAATAAAGCAACTAAAAAAGACCATTTCCCTATTCCATTCGTGGATCAAATGTTGGAGAGACTTTCCGGGCACGAGTACTTTTGTTTCCTCGACGGGTATAGTGGATTTTTCCAAATACCTATCCACCCCGAGGATCAAGAGAAGACCACGTTCACATGTCCATATGGAACGTTCGCGTATAGAAGAATGCCTTTCGGGCTATGGAAGTTTTTATGGATGATTTTTCAGTTTACGGGGACTCGTTTGACGATTGTTTATCCAATCTATCAAAAGTTCTAGCTCGATGCATTGAGATGGACCTAGTTCTAAACTGGGAGAAATGTCATTTTATGGTTCAAGAAGGAATAGTGCTCGGACACTAGTTTCAAAACGAGGAATAGAAGTCGACAAAGCCAAGATCGAGGTGATCGAGAAGCTACCACCGCCTAAGGATGTACGAGGTATTAGAAGCTTTCTCGGACACGCCGGATTCTACAGAAGATTTATCAAAGACTTCTCGAAGATAGCAAAACCACTCACAAACCTTCTCGCTAACGATGTTAAGTTTGTGTTCGATGATAAATGTCATGAAGCGTTCGAGACGTTAAAGAAGTTACTCACAACCGCCCCGATCGTTCGAGCACCAAATTGGGATTTACCGTTCGAACTAATGTGCGATGCAAGCGACGGAGCGATTGGAGCATGCCTCGGACAGAGAGTTGATAAACGTCTTCATGTCATTCAATACACGAGCAAGGCACTCGATGCAACTCAAGAAAACTACACCACAACCGAGAAGGAGATGTTAGCGGTAGTTTACGCATTCGAAAAATTCAGACAATACCTCGTTGGATCAAAGACCATTGTTTACTCGGATCACGCAGCACTCAAATACTTGATGAACAAAAAGGACGCAAAACCAGACTTATTAGATGGATCCTTTTATTGCAAGAGTTCGACATAGAGATCAGAGACAAGAAAGGAGTCGAGAACGTAGTAGCCGACCATTTATCTAGACTCGAGACTACCTTAGAGGATAAAGGAAGTGGAGACCCTATCAAGGATTCATTCCTAGGAGAATACTTGCTCTCCATAGACTCAGCTCAACAAAGACCCTTGGTACGCAGATTTTGTGAATATCTTGTTTGTGGAACGCTACCACCAGAAATCACGTACACGCACAAAAGAAGAAATTTCTCCGAGACGCTACTCGATACTATTGGGACGAACCTTATCTTTATAAGTTAGGAGTTGATGGCATATATCGTACGTGTGTAGCAGAAAAAGATCAACATAGAATCTTACGCGAATGTCATTCTTCATTCTCGGAGGACACGGATCCACATCCAAAACAGCCGCTCGAGTATTGCAGTCGGATTCTATTGGCCAACTATTTTTCAAGATGCTCATAAGTATGTTCAATCGTGCGATGCTTGCCAAAGATCGGGAAACATCTCGAGGAGAGATCAGATGCCTCAGAAGGGTATACTCGAAGTAGAAATTTTTGATGTATGGGGAATTGATTCATGGGACCTTTTCCTTCATCTTACGGAAACAAGTACATTCTAGTAGCGGTTGACTATGTGTCTAAGTGGATAGAAGCCATAGCCACACCCACATGCGATGCCAAGTCCGTAAAGAAATTATTTAAGAAGATCATTTTCCCAAGATATGGTGTACCTCGAACTATCATTAGTGACAATGGAACGCACTTTAAGGAGAAACAACTCGAGAAGATGCTTCGAAAACATGGAGTATATCACAAGATTTCGACACCTTACCATCCCCAAACCAGTGGTCAAGTAGAAGTTTCGAACAGAGAAATCAAAGCTATTTTAGAAAAGACCGTTTCAGGAGCAAGGAAGGAATGGGCGTCGAAGCTAGATGACGCACTATGGGCTTATAGGACAGCCTACAAGACCCCTATTGGTATGTCTCCATACAAACTTATCTTCGGAAAAGCTTGTCACTTGCCGGTAGAGATCGAGTACAAAGCCATGTGGGCTATCAAGAATATGAATTTCGATACTAGAGCTGCAGGGAACACCGTATTCTTCAATTACATGAACTCGAGGAGATACGCCTAAATGCCTATGAAAGCGCGAAGTCTACAAAGAGAAAACAAAAAAGTGGCACGATAAGAAAATCATTGAGAAGAGATTCAGTAGGAGACGAAGTGCTACTCTACAACACTAGGTTGAGATTATTTCCGGGAAAATTACGTTCCAAGTGGTCCGGACCATTCAAGATATCTAAAGTTTTTGACGACGGACACGTGGAATTATTCAACAAGGAAGGAAACACATTTAAGGTCAATGGACATAGACTGAAGATTTATCATGCTGGAGACCAATGCTATCTAGTAGAGCAACTCGATCTCTATGAGGTCGGGTAACTAAGAAGTGGAGCATATCCTCTCGAGAAGGGATCCTAGCAAAGGACTTCTCGAGTGTGTTTCTTTATATGAAGACACGGCTACGTCCTTGCCAGGACGTTAATCTAGGCCAGTAAGTATTTATTTTTCCGCATTTATTTTTCCGCACTTTATTGCTTTCTAGAGTAAGTAGTATTCTTTAGATTAGGAAAAATACAAGTGTGGGGTAGAATATTATTTGGGAAAATTCCGGGGTAAATTCTTTCACTCGATCGAGTAAACCACCAACTCGACCGAGTCACGTGACCCAAATTAATATAGATTAAACAATTTAAATGAATTCCTATTTCACTCGATCGAGTAAGATTCTTACTCGACCGAATTGAGTCGACCAAAAACTTAAATAAATTCGTTTAAATATTTAATCCTCCCCATTCGATCGAGTAAAAATTCTACTCGACCGATTCACACCACCCAAAAACAAAATAAAAAAATTATAAATTAGAATTTAAATATCATTGGACCAACTTGACCAATTAAATTTGGTCATATAGGAAATTGTTCTAATTTAATTAGACCAATTTAATTGGACCCATTGGAAATTGGTCCAATTTAGAAAACCCTAAAACATCACTCGACCACCTTCCCTCTACCAAACCCTACTCGACCGCAACTCATCCTCTCCCAAATCAAAATCCCTAAGCCACCGATTCACTCGACCAAACCCTCAAACCTCAATTTCTCAACAATGTCGAGCGGACAAGGATCGAGCACGGGAAGAACCAAATCCCTAGCAAGGAGATTACGGTCTACAACCCGGGCACGCAACTAAGCTTTAGGAAACCATTTCAACAACCACGGCTTACTCAACTCTTCTTTGGCTCGAACAAGAAGGAAGTGGTAAGTTCCGTTGCACCTCACAAACCTACTATGATTGAGCTTGGAATTTATGAGATTGTGGACAACATATTTATCAATGCCGGTTTGATCGAGTGGGAGTATTTGATGGGGAAGCCGACACACCACACCCTTGTGACCGAGTTCTTCTCAAGTTTTGAACCGTTTTATAATGAGAATGAATGTGTGTCGTGGGAGTTTGAGATTAATGGAAAAAAATTCAAGGAGGAGAAGGAGTATATGGACGGAGAATGGTTCTCTCCCGGAGGTGTTATTCCATTTTGCACGGATGAGATGAGATTGGAAGTATGGAGGAAGCTAACCGGTATGCGAGAATATGACCCTAATTGCTCACCCAAGTGCCTAACGGATGGAGTATGGAAATATATCCATCGGATTATTTCTACGAACATCAACACTCGTGTTGACCAAGGTGCTCGAGTATCTCGGGAAGACTTGGATTTGATGTACTTCATGGAGCGAGGAGACTCCATTGATTGGTTTTATGTCTTCACCAAGCGGTTCAAGAAGATGATCAACCCTAAGGAAAAGAGTAAGGCACTCGGTTGCTCATCTTTTATCTCTTGCCTCGCGGAGCGCTCATATTTTTTGTTCAAAAACAAGGGAGATTTTAGACCGCTCGATACCGCCCGTTTGGTCACTATGACGTTGATGGATAGGAGGAGCAAAGAGTGGGTTTGTGCAAAGGAAATGCCCAAGCGTGCTGACCGGAAAGGAAAGAAAAAGATGAACGAAGGACCGAGCTTCGAGTGGGAAGAGTGCTAGGAAAGCCTCTTTTTGTTGTTTATTTGTGTTTGTTTTGGAAAACTTATGGACGTACCGTTTGCGGTACTTTGTTGTCAGTAACTTGAACTTGAGCGTACCTATTACCTATTGCCATTTACCCTTATAATCGCCAAGTTTTAAGAACACAAAGAGAAGCAAAAAGGACATTGCTTCACTCGACCGAATCTATGGATCATTCGGTCGAGTAACCCACAACACATAATCAACTCGACCCAAATTAGAAAAATCAGATTTTTAACCAAAGCCCACTCGAGCAACTAGCCCAAATCTTTCCTAAACAAAAAATATCTCGAGTAACCCTAATAAATATTCTTAACTTCCATATATTAAATCCTTGATTAAATCTTTGATTAAATCTTTGATTAAATCTTTGATTAAATCTTTGATTAAATCTTTGATTCTTATTATATTAATATTCCATTATTAGAAACCTTTGATATACAAAAATTTATCACACTTTATTAGGTAAGTAAATACTCGAGTAACCCTAGAGCTTCCAAAATTAAACTTATATAAAAACCAATCGAGTAGCATGGCATAATCACCATACTCGACCGATTCTACATACTCGAGCAACATGTCTCAATCCAACCTACTAGCCAAAAACACCAGTGCACCTTCCCAAAGAAGAACTCATGTTGAGTTTGTTCACACCTATGACCCATCCTACCCACCAAATTTTGACACCATAGAACATGCACGAACCTATGAGAGATTAGCTGAAGATGCAAACCGACTCAAGCCTTTAGTGAGCTCGATAGCCCTTCATGACAAGACAATGCAAAGCCTTGGCATTAGTGCCAAAGTTTATGACATGTTTAACCGAGCTTCACTCGACGTTGATGTTGTCTTCAACAAGCAATGCTATAAGGAACTTGTCTATGAGTTCATTGCTTCGTTTGAACCTGTTGAAGGAGATGGTTTTGCATATGATTATGATGGATGGAAATTCAGAATTCAAGATTTGGATTTTTATTGGACTCGACAAGAAGCATATAGACATCTTGGATTTCCTGAAGGAGGACTTTGTCACTTGGCTACGGAACAACAAAGAATTCAGATTTGGAAAGACATTAGCCGCCAAGACTTCATTGGAGACTACCTTCACCATCCTCTATTAAGAATCCTGTTTGGAAGTACGTGCATCGTCTGATTGCTACGAATATTAATTGCCAACCCGAAACTGTTGATGTAGTTACCCGAGAGGACTTGAACATTATGTGGGCACTCGACCAAGATGAACATATCAATTGGTTTGATGTGTTTACAACCATGTTCAAGGGTATGCAGCAGGCATACTACTCTTCACAGTACGTGGGTTGTACTTCATTGATCACTAGCATAGCAATCGGTTGCCAATTTATGCTACCCGAGAGATACACAGAATTCCGTGAATTGGACTTTAACCTATTAAGGAAATTAGCATTCTTAGCCAAAAAACCGCCAGATTGGAATTTGCCTATAAGGAAGTAGAAGAGGAAGAAGACCCCTTCGAGAACGCGCGCCCGGTTGGGAACTTCAATGATACAAGCAAAGATAAGGGTAAGGAAAAAGCTACCTCGAGCAAGACACGGTCCAAGACACCTAAGAAAAATAATTCGGGTATTGAGTGGTATGAGGTTCGTAGGGTGACTATCAAAGAATTTCGCAAGCCTAGAGGAGACCCAATAGAGATCGAGTCTGATGAGTGATTTAAACTTATTTCCATATTTCTTCTACGAATAATCATGTCTTTGTTTGGAAAACAAAGTTAAATATTCAATAAAGAAGAAATTTATAACTTACCAAATTTTAGGGTTACTAAAAATAAAATTCAGGATTAAAACACCTTGAACAATAAAAACACACTTAAATTCTGAATTTTGGCCGAGCCCACTCGACCAACTAAGAATGTCACTCGACCGAGTGAACCTGAACTTAAACCGTAATCACACTCTTCCATCCGGTCGAGTCATCTAGTTCACTCGACCGAATCAAACCAATTGGGCCATATTAACTTAAACATTAACACATAACCTAGCCCAACAACACAAAACAAACCCTAACTCGACCGAATTTATTTATTCACTTAAGACCAAATGGAGAGTGGTCGAGTTAAGAAGCCCCGAGATAGAAGTTGTGAAAGAATGGAAATTTCGTTTGGGAAACAAAGACTTAATTGCCTTTACCTTCATAGTAATAAGGGAAGATTCGTGATCAAGGATGATTTGGATATATTGTTGTATGCACGAGGATGACAACGAATAGGTCTGATAATGAACAACTTCCGAATCCTTAAAAACACCCGATAACTTCATAATCTCCCAAACAAACAATCAACACAACTGTAAAATCCAACTTTCACAACTAGAAAATAAATTGATCGAGTACTTGACATTTGCACTTGTTTGAACATTTTAACTTACTTATTTATCATGTTTTGCTTTGTTTGTTAAATAATGACAAATCTTTGTTAGCATTGCAAGAATGATACATGTGCAGCGCATTGGAAAGTCAGGATACGGAGAATAATGTCAAGAACGAAATACTCGACAACCAGCTAAGTATCTCTACACCTTAATCTTAATTTATTGCTTAGGGACTAAGCAAACTTTTAAGTGTGGGGTGGGGAGTAGTATGCATACAAATTTTCATGATATATACATTGCATACTTTTAAAAATTTGCATACATCCTACTATTTAAATAAAAACACGTTGAAAAATGTCAATTAAACATGCTAAACAAGATCGAACACTTAGATTAAAAATGTTTGCTGAGAAACTCATGAATTGAAAATTTTGAATTGAACGACTTTCATGATAGAAAATTTATTTCTTGTGACTTAACTTAAGAGCTTGCCTAGTTTGATTTTTCTTAGAAATTTTTGACATGACACCTTGAGAAAAGCTAAGTTTTATCCAATTTCATAGAGGAAATTTTTTAACGAAACATGGATAATATTTCATAAAGCTATTGTATTGCCTTTAGGTGACTTAAGCATATCTCGTAATATATGGTGCATTTGTTGTAACACTCGAGTTAATATTTTGGCATCTAGTCAAGTCTTAAGTGTGGGGTTATCCAATAAAGTCGAGCATTTGCCGAGGGTTAGGAAGGTAAGTTCCCCCTTGAAAGTATCTGCTTTGACAAAACAAGAAAACAATTGCCGAGGGTTAGGAAGGTAAGTTCCCCCTTGAAAGTATTTGTTTTGGTAAAAAGAAATAGAAAAAAAAATATATATAAAAGAAAAAAAAATTAATTCGTTTCCCCACTTAAGTCCTTGCTTCTGCCTAAATAATGTTGCGACTCGAGTGAAGCTGTCGAGTGATAACCATTGAGAATTGCTTAGGGACGATCCTTGTACTTATGTACGTAGGCATTGCATGCTTTTGAGAGAAAAATTCATGAAATATGTGGTAATTATCCGGAATTCCTCTACTCTTATGGATTACGACGTGTAGTCTAATTCTTGGGCAAGAATTCTTGACCTTGACCTTATGGACTAGCCCTTGCTAGCATAGGTGATTGGTTCGGTGAAACTCCTCTTGAATATTGTGTTTTACTTTGTGATTTTCGGTGTAAGTTGGGAATGGAGAGAAGGTCAAACCAAGGTTAGTTTCTTATTGCTCGAGTTACTTGAAATTTATGACTATCGTGATTTGAAGTGATTTTCAATGATTTTTCATGCCATGAATGATCAGCTATACTTTGAAGTGTTTTGATTAAAGAATAATGCAAAAGAATGTTTGTTGAATTGACTAGTTATGTAAATGAATACGATGAATGGATGATGTGCAGGATTTGTGAGTATTCCGTTATCTGAAAACTCTCACGAGACTAAAACTCGTCCGCTAGGGCAGCCTAGAGGTTTAAAGGCTTAATGCATATGCTAAATGCATTCGTGATTTTCTACGACAGTGAACTAGGATTAGAAACTTTAGAAATCTCAGGAGTAAGAAATAAGCTTAATACTTGTTCGGGACGAACAAGGATTAAGTGTGGGGTATTTTGATCAGTGTTAGAAATGTCTATTTTAAGCCCCTACTTTCATGCTTATTTCATATGATTTGAATATAAAATATATTACTTTTGATACTTTGATTGATGTTTCAGGTCAAAAGCACGGTTTACACTTTACGAAGGAGCATAAATGGAAATATGAGGAAAAGCACGTGAATTCGGCCTAAATCAGACGTAATTGGAAGCATTTCTGCAATTCTTAGACCGAGTGCACTAAAGTACCTTACTCGAGCTAAATCAACCGAAGACTCAAGTTACTCGACCGAGTAAATATGGTGCTCGAGCAAGTTGTCACGTGACCAAGACCCTTCGTGTGGATTATCTCATTAACTCGAGCCATTCAATACAAGATTTAATACATGAAGATAAGCCAAACCTTTCATTCCACTCGAGGATTAAATGCAAGAAGATAAGCTTAACTTCCATTTACTCGGCCATTTATGATTGGAGTTAAGGCAAGACTTCTCAAGTCACTCGAGCCCTTTGATTGATCAATATATAAACATCACAAGACACTCAAAGAAGGTTGGCTGCTGCTGCCCGAGCTACCTACGGGGGCTGAAATAATAAAGTGATTGATCATAGTCGAGTAAACCAAGTGAAGAAGAAGATATACCCGAGAGAGTTAGGAGAACCGATTGAATTATTGAAGTTTATACAACCAGATTTTGTACTCGAGATACCGAGGAGAATAGCAGCAGCTTTGGAGCTCGACCGTGGATCATCAATCACTGAGAATTTCTAAACTTTACTCTTGTTTTATTTACAATCATTTTACTTTACAATCGTTTGAATATGTTTGCTTTATCACTCGAGATGAGTGAGTAGTTTCCTTATGATAAGGATTTGATGAATCTCTAGTGCTTATGATTAACTTGAACATGATTATTAAATTTATATGAATCAATTCTTGTATGACTATTGTGTGTTGAATCATACCCGAGCTTTAATCTTCATAAATTAGGTGTCCTGACAAAACATCTAGAAGTGTAGGTCGGAGTAGTATATCTAGGGAAGGACCGAGAGGTGAACTTAGATTATTTAGGAATCAATACAACCATTAGATTAAGTATATTAGCAAAGCGAGAGCAGCGAGTATATTTGGTGCATGAATGTATTAATAAGCGTATTTAGACAGACTAGTGAAATTCCAACATTCGAGAGTGAGGAATAGCTAGTTGAGTAGATGTTTACGTGCGAATCCAACATTCGAGAGTGAGGATTCGTATGCTAATGCTACTCAGTCTAAATTCTATAGTAAAAACCAACATTCGAGAGTGAGGATTTATATTATCATATAACTATACATTCTAGATTAAATTGTCATCAAGAAGGAAATTCATAACTATAATATAAATTCAACATTCGAGAGTGAGGATTTATATATCTTGTTTGAGTGAAACCATAAGTATTAGTAGAGGATTCTCATCCTTGTCATAGTTTTTAATATTTGATAACGAACCTTTTATTTAAACATTGCCCTTTGAATACTGCTTTTTAAACATTGCTTTTGAACACTGCCTTCTGAATAAACAAGACGCTTAAGAACTAAAATTAAAGCTAGTAATTGAAACTAAAGAATTAAAAGCTAGTAATCGAGTTTGAAATATAACTTGATTCCACTGTTCCCTTGGGTTCGACACTAGGTCACCCCTAGTTCTATAAATTCTTTTGAGTTGCGTGTAGGAATATTTATTCACATATACCACACACGTCACACACAGTAGGACTAAGTCCTTTGATGTCAGCTAATGTCCATCCTATGGCTGTCTTGTGCTCCTTCAACACACGTGTGAGTCTCAACTCTTGCTCCGGCTCTAGATCCTTTTTGATAATCACCGGTAAAGTTTCTGCTTCTCCCAAAAAGATATACTTCAAATGATCAGGAAGCGTCTTTAGTTCTACAATAGGAGCTGCAAAACAGAAGGGACAGGTATAGGGTTACTACACAGTTTAACATCATTAATCTCATACCTGATGCTGTCCACAGCTTTGCAGCTTCTCACTAAGAACCTCCTCCAAGTTATCTTCTCCACACAAGAATTCATTCTTTAATACATCTGATTCATCCATCACCTCTATTGAATGAATTCCTGCAACATTAGAAGGATACTGCATAGATCTAAACAAATTAATCTTCACTACCTACCTCTCATCTACCTCCATGGAGAGCTCACCTGTCTTTGAATCGACCTTTGCACTAGCAGTGTATATAAACGGTCTCCCTAGTAGCACAGGTGAAGTGTCTAGTATACCTTCATCTTCAGATTTCAGCACATAAAAATCTGCAAGAATTATTAGCTTGCCAACACGAACTACAACGTCAATTAGAATGCCTTCCGGCTTAGCACAAGAACGATTAGCAAGTTGAATCGTTAAATCAGTACGTTGTAGAGGTCCAATATGTAATGATCGATAGATAGAATATGGTAGAACATTAATAGCTGCACCAGAGTCTAGCATGCAATTATCTACCTTATTCTTACCAATGATACAAGAAATAAGAAATGGACCAGGATCACCTCGTTTCTTTGCCACCTTGCACTGTTGAAGAGAACAAACATTCTGAATCATGTTTACCTTCTCCGCTTTGCTTCCTCCTCTCCTAGTAGTACACAACTCCTTGAGAAACTTAGCATATTTCGGAATTTGCTTAACGGCATCAAGTAGTGGGATGGTGATCTCAACCTTGCTAAACAGCTCCAACAACTCAGGATCCATAGCCAAGGGCTTCTTAGGTTTCCTTATCTGCACAGGGAATGGAAGAGAAGTGTTAGAAAATCTATTTTCAAAATTCTGATCAGCCTGTACCGCGGTCCCTGAAGGATTACTCTCCGCGGACCCTAAAGGATTAATGGGAAACACTGAACGTAAATTGTTTCAGCGTCCGCGGTGGACGCTGATTGTGGATCCGAAATCTTGATTCTTGAACCTTGTTCCAGCTCCTTTCCACTCCTCAATCTCATGGCATTGACACTGCTCTTTGGATTTGGGACCGTTTGAGAAGGGAGCCTTCCTGTATCTTTTTGGAGCTCAACCACAGCACTAGTAACATGGGAAAGTTGTTTCTGCGCCTCACTCAGCTCCTTTCTTATCTCACCTTGCTCCTTTCTCATCTCGTTCTGCCCCTTGAGTAATTCCTGCAACATCTCCTCCATCGAGTTAGTCGGTCCTGCATTAGCTGTTGTAGGGTGAGCGTTTGACTGTCTCTGCTGCTGATATCCATTAGTATTGCCCGATATCTATTCTGCTGACGGAAGGGTGGCTGGTATGGTGGAGGCTGCTGATTCTGTCCATAATAGGTAGCTCGACCTCCATCATTGTTGTTCCAATTCTGTCTATTCTGCTCATTCCAGTTCGGTCTACCACCTTGTCTGTTACCAAAATTCTGATAACCTCCCATTGCATTTACATCAGCAGTCTGATCATCTTGAAGCGTTGGACACTCATCAGTTTTGTGGCTAGTGACACCACAAAAAC
This sequence comes from Sedum album, assembly GCA_006409495.1. Classification (NCBI taxonomy): domain Eukaryota; kingdom Viridiplantae; phylum Streptophyta; class Magnoliopsida; order Saxifragales; family Crassulaceae; genus Sedum; species Sedum album. The sequence continues at coordinate 9,234 of QZGG01000201.1, read as the reverse complement.
CACAGGGCTTCACTGTCAGCTGCTGCAACATTTCCCTCAACTCTCTAATCTCCCGAGCCATCTGAGCTGTGTTCACCTGTGTAATGACACTATGTTCTGCAACCTGTGACACATTCCTAGTACGGCTGGGCTCCTCAACTCTACTCGTACCTTCTCTAAATCGAGCACTTTCCGCATAATCAGCTATGATCTGTCTCATCTCTGCCGGTGACTTGTTGAACATGGTACCGCCAGCTGCAGCATCCAATAGCATTCGATCCAACTGTCTCATCCCTTCTAACAAATATGTGACATTCAGGTGCTCATCCATATCAAGAGTACTACAGCTCTGCTCTAGTGCTCTGAACCTCTCGAGATAGTCAAATAAAGGCTCATTTGGTTCTTGCTTAATGGTTGACAACTGTCTTCTAACCTGCAGAGCTCTTCCCGGTGGGTAGTACTTCTCTAAAAATACTCTCTGCATCTGCTCCCAACTAGTGATACTACCTGAACTAAGAGACAAAAACCAGGATTTTGCATTGTCAGTTAAACTTAAAGGGAATGCACGCAATTTGAACCTGTCCTCCGGTGCTGCGTATGGCTTCAACGTCTGACATATCCCATTGAACTCTTGTAAATGCCTTGTGGCATTCTCACCTGACAATCCACTAAACTTTGGTAGGTTATGTGCAATACCTGTTTTGATCTCAAAATTGTCCAGTGCTGGATCTTGTCTAATACACCACTGCTGATTGTCAAGCCTCGGAGCTATAAAATCTCTGTAGGTGCCTCCCTGAATTTGCTGCTGATAATATGGGGGCTGATACTGTCTGTACTGCTGATGAGGTGGTTGATATTGGTAAGGTTGCTGCTGAGGCATGTACTGCGGTGGATAATTATCACGCGGCTGATATGCATCGGCTGGTGGTAACTGTAGATTTGGATTCTGTCTCTCTGCACCGTCATCCATTCGCTGCTGATCCTGTGCTCTTCTGAGTTCCTCTTCTCTCTCCCTCAATCTGCGCCGGATTTCGCGTTCTGGTTCATTAAATCCTTCTATGACATCCTCGTTGTCTCGTCTGCCTCCAACTCGTGGCAAGGCTAGATCTCTTTGATTATTGTCGCCTGTATCATCCATTAGAAAAGGTCAAAAACTTTTTTTTCTTTGATAAATAAAAACTGAAAAAAAAATAATTTAACTAAAACTCTTAAACTAAAGTTGCTTTCCCCGGCAACGGCGCCAAAATTTGACAGCGCGTCGTTGTGCACTGCAAATCTAAATTTATAATCCTACTTAAACAAGTATAGTAGTAAGCAGGGTCGAACCCAAGGGAAAGTAATCTAATCTAAGAGTTATGCTACAACTAATTCTACTCCTATCAGGGGGTTTTTGAAGGTTGGTTTGTAAATTAATACTAAAGGTTTAACTATTGAATGAGAAATCACAATTCAGGGAATCTCGTTGCAACTAGTAATCACAGACCAGACAAGTTTCAAACTAGTAAATTATAGTTGTTCTAATCAGATAGTCCCGCTAGGGTAGTTACCTAATTCTAGTTCTATCTTCTATTACCCGCTAGAGTCTCAAGAAGATGTAACAATTACCTAATCAAACTACCACAATAGTTCCACCGCTAGGCTTTACTACTATGACAATTCAACTAGATATCATGCAATTGCTATAAACCTAAGTTTACCGCTAGGCTGAGTTAGGAAGATAACAATACATGCAATACATAACAGAGAACAGAATTCACTAGAATAAAACTTGCTATTCAACAATCTCATACAACGTTGCAACTCAATTCCCCAAACTGTAGGGAATTTAGCTACTCATGGAAAACATTGTAACAAAACAAAATAGTAAAACTGAGTTCGAAGAGTTATCGATTGTGAAGATTAAGGCTAAAGCTTGATTGCAATTCTCCCTCTAAGCTCTGGAAATCGCCTCCCTCAGCTCTGCCATCCGCCGTTCTCGGATTCCTCTCTTAGGTGTGAAACCCTAGTGAATAAGATGCTGAATTTCAGAATTTGGGCCGGACCGAGCCGACCGCGGACCCCTCTTGAATATTTCCCGCGGACCCTTAAGGAATATCTGAAAATATAGTTAGGTCCGCGGATTAAATTGTAGCAACGTCCGCGGATGACGTCATGCTGACGTCATTCAGTCTGCTCTCGCTTATTTCCTTCGTCTTCTTGCTCCGAATCCATCTAGAATTGCTCCATAAGCGTGTAAAATCTCCATTGCACTCCAAATACGCCTGAAACGCAAAACACTACAACAAGGTAATATTTCACAAATAAAGCATATAAGAACAACGAAAATAAGACAATGATGGATCGTATAAATACGCTCCATCACTCATCTATCAGCACTTGTGCGCCACTACCTTGTGCGCTGGACTCTGCTTGCGCATGCTCTGATCGGCGCCTGCTCCTTCTCGGCGCCACTGGCTCTTGCGCCAGGCATGCGCGCGAGTCCCATGACTGCGCCAAACTGGGATGGCGTGGCCTCATAGTACACGCCCCTGTGGCGGTACCGAATCCGATCAGCTAAACCCTCATACGACGCGAGGAACTCCAATGTATCCTCCACGTCCGTGTCTGAGGATAGCTACATAAACGATCCCCATCCAGTTGCGGTGAAAGCCGCATGCACTTCTTCGTAGAGCCCCATCTCACGGAGGAACTCCTCATCAACAAAAACGGTAGGCAAAACCTCACACCTACTGTACAACCTATATCTGATTTCAAAATCCAACTTTTCGGACTGGTCCACACAGATTGACATTGTACGCAGTAAATAATTCACGCGCGAGCACGGGCAGATCTAGATCTAGGATTTCTACTGAATCAATTGGCACACCGAAACTGTTCCAATTATGCTGAAATTTGAACAGTAGGTTACCTACACTGAGATCTACGTTCTGGTTAAAATTCACGAGATTCAGGGTTGGGTGGCGGCGGCGGCGCGGCGGCAGTGGCGGCGTCGGCGGTGGTGGCTGGGTGGCTTTGGGTTTTTTGTGTTTAGTGAGATAAGTGAAAAATGAAATGTGACACAAAATCTACCCCACATCACATATTTATAGTACAAAAAGCCCACATGCATGCATGGCCCAAAACTACTTGGGCCCAAACTAAAACTAACCCTAAAAAAACTAAGTAAAAAAAACTAAAGCACACATAAAAATATGCAAATATAAAACTAAGTTAAATTTTGTCGGAGTACCTTCCGACGAGTGCTTTGTTTAACGTCGTAAGCTCGACGCAAATGTGCACTTATAGCGCACGGGTCTCCTCCCCCACACTTGAACTTTTGCCTTCTTCCGTATTATTATCTTTTCTGCATGGCAAAAATTCAAGAGAGTCAGTATCAGTAGATAAAACGTAGTTAATATGATCGGAGGGAAGAGTAATAGAAAACGCAAAATTTCGCGCATTAGCCCCTTCGGATGCGCCAGTCTTTGCGCAGGCTAACTCTCGCGCGTCCTTGAGTTGCGCGGTTCTGTTCTGCATGATCATCCTGCGCACCGCATCTGCGTTTCGATGCTGTTCCCATGTATCGTGTTGATCTTGGCTTCGGCCTCTGCTCTTCTTATCGGGTGGCTAATTCTTTATATTATTCTGGCGCGCCAAAGGCGTAGTCTTCTGGCTGGCGCGCATCATCTCAGAGTGCTTGGGTGTAGGTGCCTTGTCTTTAAACTTCACCCGATCATCCACCAATGGTTCCTCGGACAACTTGATTCTGTTGATGACATCTAATCTGAGTACGTGCTTCTTATCTTGTAGTGTCACCATACCTTTGCCGACATCAATGCACACTTGCGCGGTTCTCATGAATGGTCGGCCAAGCAACACAGTTTCTCGGGTTTCAGTGTTCGGCTTGTTCATGTCGACAACATAAAAATCTGCTAGAAACTTGAGTTTGCCGACATTAGTCAAAACATCTACTATCTTCCCCTTTGCTTCGGTCCGTGAGTTATCCGCAAGTAACAGAGCAATATCTGTCAGTTCTAGAGGTGCCATTGATGATGCAGAGTAAAGCGAATATGGTAACCTAGGCTCCTAAGTCTAACATGCACTCGCTAACCAGGGTATTTCCAATAAAGCACGGAATGGTGAAAGTTCCTGGGTCAGCGAGTTTCTTTGGTAATTCTGGGGCTAAACACAGCTTTAGACTGGCTTGGAAATCATCTAGCATGATTTTGTCCTTATTCTTCTCTGGTGCGTCAGGGTTGATGCGTGTAAAGACTGGTGCAACACCTACTTCTGTACTCAACTCTGCTGCGTCATTAGTAACGTGTGTATCAACTGGCGCGCGTATTGTTGGATTATTGTCTAGTATTGTCTGGATGTGGCGCGTCCATCTGAACCATGTTGATACTTCCCTTCGGATTCTGAATAACTTGCGAGGGCAGATTGCCATCACAAGCCTTCAGTTCATTCACGATGGTAGCGATCTGGGTGAGCTGGTTTCGATCAACTTGAACCTCTTATCGTTCTGTTCTTCACTCTTCGCACTGTCTCAGCCAACTGACTTACTATCTCTTCTAGTGATTTCTTGGCTGGCTGCTGGTTGTACTGCACTGGTCCTTCAGCGCGTTTATGTGGCGGGTTATAAGCAGCAGCTGGCGCGTAAGGTCGTGCGCCAGTGGGTGCATTAGGTTGCGCGCACCAGTCAGCGCGCGGTCTCTGGAAATTCTGGTCGTTCTTCCAACTAAACCCATTCTCTGCCAATCCAAATCTAGGCTGTCCTGCCTAGCTTGTCCATTGTTCCATCCTCCTACTGCATTAACATCTGCGTGTTCTTCGAATAGGGAGGGGCATGCGTCAGTCTGGTGATCTGTGGCGTGACAGAATTCGCATGGTCTAACATCGGCGCTTTGTTTCATCATCAATTTCTGCATCATATCCTTCAATTCTTTAATCTCTCCGGTTACGTCTACCTGATGCAGTGATCTGGTGCGGTTGTTCTCTAGCGACACTTGATATCTGACTTGGTCTGCAGTATCCTCTATCAGCTTCCAAACATCCTCTGGGTACATATTCCTCACGTTGCCTCCTGCCCAAGCGTTCAACAACCTGAGTTCCATCTCAGTTAATCCGTTGAGGAAGTTCTCAATCAGCACATGTTGTGGGAGTCCGTGATTGTAGCAGTTCGCCTCAAGTTCCCTGAACCGCTCGTAATACTCCGATAATGACTCTCCATGCAGCTGTTTCGGCGCAGCTAGCTCTCTACGTAGCAGTAGCAGTGATACTTTGGCCGCGGGATAAAACTTATCTAGAAACCGTTCTTGTAACTCGGCCCATGTCCTTATTGAACCCGGAGCTAGTCCCATCAACCATTGTCTAGCTGAATCACACAACGAGAATGGGAAAGCTCTCAACTTCAGCAATTCTGGGTCCTCGTTCCCATTCCTCATGTTCTCGCAAATGGCCGCGAACTCTCTGACGTGTTTGACTGGGTTCTCACTAGCCATACCATGGAACTTTGGTATGTATTGAACAAGCTGAGTCCGTAGCTCAAAGTGACCTTCTGGGGGCAGTACGATGCACCATGGCTGATTAACCGCTTGAGGAGCAGACATCTCCTTAATGGTGCGCCGCGCGACAGGTGGTGGCGCGCGTACATCCGCATTGTCATTCAACTGATTGTTGTTTCTGGGTAATTCAACGTCCATTCTGAACTCTAAATCTCTGCGTCCTTCTCTTCTGATTGCTTCGAGTTCAGCGGGGGTTAAGCGAGCAAAAACGTTCTCGGCGTTGCGCACTGGCGCGTCTGGAGTTTCTCTTCTTCTGCCGATTACACTATTTTCTCCAAAATCTTCCATGCAAAACAAAAACAACAGCTAAATTAAACGTAACTAAATTTTTTTTTTTTGGGTTTTTATATAAGAAAACAAAAATGTAAATAACAAAGAAAAGAAAAGAAAACTTCTCTAGCCGCTCCCCGGCAACGGCGCCAAAATTTGACGAGCATGTTGTTGAGTGCTGCAAATTTGTCCTGACTCTCCTTACTAGTATAGTATTGGCAAGCTGGGGTCGAATCCACAGGGAACGGTGGAAGTCTCTTTTCAACTACAAACTAAAGAATTGGGGTTGTGCGTGAGAACAATTAAAAGAAAGAAAAACTGCTGCGCAAGTACAACTGGCGCACACACAGAAAGTAGGTATAAAAGATGCAAATAACTATGCTAGAGATGAGCTCGGTTCAGATTCTTCACTATGAATTCTAAGTTTGTCCTTGGTCGCTAAAGGTACATGATATAATTGTCCACGTAGGCTAAGGTCCTGTCACAGCTTAATAACCTACACATACATTCCGGTCAAAGTCTGTATGATATTATTACTCAATCTAGTCTAGTCAATAACGAATCCGGTCAAGGTAGCTACTGCCTATTCTAGTGTTACTCCTATCATTCACAATCACGTACTTCTGATAGTTTAACTATAGATAATAGATTCTACAACTAAGTCTGCGGTGCAAGGCTTCGCTTCCTTGTCTAACCTAATTATCATGCGAGTGAGTTCGGAATAATAATACTAAACTTAATCATGCAAATTAAGAACAAGACCTCAAAACATATTATTCATAGATCAAAATCCAAACCGAGTTCAGTGAGTTTAGCTACTCATACTGATTGAATACATCTCAAGAATAATTAAATAACAACTGAAATAACAAGACAAATCTGTATTGTGCGTCGTCAGGCTCACGTGACAGCTTGCGCGCGTCGGAATTCTGCTCTGAGCCGTCTGGTCCCTTCTGCGTGCATGCTTGTGATCTCCATTAATCTTTGTATTTATAGTCTTGCCTCCTAGGATTTCCACGAATATTTAGGCAAGGATATCTGTAGGAAATCTTCATTATCTCTAAAAATCAGCTTAGGAAATATTAAATCTCCAAAAACCGAACTTAGAAATATCTTTAGCGCGTGATGACGTCATCGCTCCGAATATCTCGCTGTCTGCTGACGTCACCGTTTTGCTGTCTTCTGCGCGACCCACACTCGCGCGCTAGTGGTCTTCTGTCCTTGTTGTCAAGTTGTTGTCTTCTATTCTGGAAATCAGCCTTCTTGTTGCGTTTTTGTTCTAACTCATCTTTTAGACCTGTAATACAAAACTACACCAAAAGCGTAATCTTATACTAAAATATGTTAGAATATAAGCAATGTAAAGGACTTAAAGTAGCGTACAACTGCGCTCTATCATCCAGCGGCTTTGGTGCGTTTCTATTTTGGTGGCTTGGTTTGCTGTAGGTGCTGCGGACGTGGCTGATGCTGCTGCGGCTGTAGCTGTTGTTTCTGCGGACGTGCTCCAGCGGCTTTGTTGCCTTGCTGTTTTGATGGTTTGAGTTCTTTTGTCGGCCGCATTGGGTGCTGCTGTCTGCCCTTTTTGTGGTTATCTGCGTGTTCTGCATAGCAGGTTGTGCAGGTTTTTTTGGTCTTTTTCACCTCGTTTCGGCTTCTGCTGCGGCTGTCTTCGGATTCACTTCGCTATCGGTTTTGGTTGTGGCTGACAGTGGCTGCTGTCTTGGGTGTGGTGGTGTCGGCAGTTCTGTTTGTCGCCGGCTGGTGGTGGCATCAGCTGGGTTTGTTGCTGGCTGGTGTTGGCTGGAGGTGATGCCAGCTCGGCTTGTTGGTGGCTGGAGGTGATGCCACGGCTTGTTTGGTTTGTCTGACACGTGGCATGAAATTTGTGTTGCTTTGTGTTGTTTGAACACGTGTCCAACCCCCGGCTGATATTCTGTCCAATTCGTGTTGTTTGGTCACATGTTTTGGAACTGTTTTCGGTCCGTCTTGATCTTTCGGATTACGGACTTCGTTATGATTTACGGACTATTCTGGAGAGCTTGCTTTTGGTACTGAGGCGAAGTACTTCGTTCAGATTACGCTTAGATTACTTTTTATTTTGTGTTCGAGGTCTCCATTCGCTGGTCGATTGGAATTAAGTCCTCTTTTATGTACCTTCTGAGTTTTTGTACTCTTCTAATAAAAAAAATTATTTATTTTTCATAACTTTACTGATGCTTTGAGACAAGTAGTTAATGGTGGATAAATCAAGTTTGATCAAATTTGGTTCATTTGATCAAATCAAATAATTATCGTCCGAATCAAAATATCGGAGTTGTCAAATCAAATAATTTTCCCTTACATGAACCTGTTGAGTGTTGACTAGTTCAACAAGAGTCATGTTCAAATTCAGTCTACTTAGCATATTTTTTAAAATTATAAAAAAGTTAACGAAGTTCACAAAGTACTCATTAGAGTTGGTGCATAATTGCAAACAATTTAATAAATTTAGTTTCATTTTTTAAATATTTGAGTTCAGAATAGATCAATTCAATATGGTACAATTCAACCCAAAAGAACATGTTTTAGAGCAGATTTTCCTCCCTTGTCATATTCAGTGGAAATCATACTTCAAATAGTTTCCAAATGTGCTCTCTTTAATTTTTGTTCCTCATTTATCCCACATGTAAGTTTTGTTACAAGAGAAATATTTTGAAAAAGCACCTTAACACTTAAGTCGAGTTAGTGACAGCACGTCGTTGTGCACTACAAATCTAAATTTATAATCCTACTAACACTAGTATAAATCTAAATTTTTAATCCTACTAAAACTAGGAAAGTAATCTAGTAGTTTATCCTAACTAATTAAAAACTGGGTTTTTGGAGAGGTTTGTAGTTATCAACTAAGGGTAGTACTAAGTAATGAGAAAACACAATTAAGAAAATCTCGTAGCAACCAGTAATCACAGACCAGACAGGCATCAATCTAGTAAATTATAGTTGTTCCAATTAGATAGTCCCGCTAAGGATTTTATCCAATTTTAGTTCTATCTTCTATTACCCGCTTGACTATCAAGAAGATATAATAATTACCTGATCAAACTTCCACAATAGCTCCACCGCTAGACTATACTACTATGACAATTCAATTATCATGCAATTGGTATACACCTAATTTCATCGCTAGGTTAAGTTAAGCAAATAACAAGGCATGCAATTCAATCCAAGAACATAATTCACTAAATTAAAACTTGTTATTCAATGATCTCATACAATGTTGCAACTCAATCCTCCAAACTGTAAGAAATTTAGCTACTCATAAAATACATCGTAACAAACAAATAAAATTCTGGATTTTTGCCGTCAAGAAGTTCTCTTCGCATTAGGGTTGAAACCCTACTGAAAAGCTGTCGACTTTCTGAACTGGCCGGATCGAGCTCTCTACGGACCTGAAGAATTATAG